>JAMQGT020015207.1:0-167056 GCA_024447675.2 Pterophyllum scalare | reverse complement strand
AGCAATACGTAACTGAACGAAGTAAAATGTTAGCACAACCCTAATGTATTGCTACCCAGAGCCTGAGGTGGCCAGCAGCTGAAACCCCTGCTGTTGCAGAAACTACTACTGATGAAACAAAACAAGAAGACCAAAAAGCAGAAGCGACTACAGAAGAGGAGGAGAAAGTTCCAACTGAGGCGACATCTGAAGCTGAGCTGCTATCATCCCAGGAGAAGGCAAAGCCTCAGGGAAGCCCCCTGAAAAAGCTTTTCACTGGAGCTGGCCTGAAGAAGCTCTCAATGAAGAAACAGAAAAGCAAGAAAGATACTGAGGCCAAGCTCACTGAGTCTGGGGAGCAGGCAGCTGAACAACTCCAGTCCTCCACAGAGTCATCAGAAGCTCCTAAAGCTGATAGTGAAGCAATACGTAACTGAACGAAGTAAGATGACATAACAGAACCATTACGCATTCGTTGAATGAAATCCCAACGTGGAGCTTGCTTAGGCTGCACATACTGTTCTAATGTGGCATTTGCCAGAAGTGTGCTAGATCAACTTGCAAACAAATATATACAGTGACAGCAATCAGCGAAGACAGCAATTTCTGTCACAAGTGAACATTAAACTTCCCAAACTCTCTAAACCTCGTGTGGTGACACTTTTTCAAAGAGCCGAATGGAGCAGGATTATTTTAATGTATGTAAAGCTCAGAAACAAAGCACACAGGCCTCAGTCTCCAAAAGCAGGAGCTCTCGTTTTCTACATTGCACAAATTTCTGTGAAATCTCCGCAATCCTTCCTCTACACCATACAAATGGCACCAGCTGATTCTGTTGTTGCAAGCAATACGTAACTGAACGAAGTAAATGTTAACATAACAGCCATTACCAATCGCCGCTGCGGACGGCTAACGTTAGCTGAACAAGCCCGGACTTGTTTCCAAAATCCCGCAGAGAGAGCGAGAGGGGGCAGCGTGGCCGTTCGCGTTATTTAACGTCAAACAAACATGGATTTCCAGTTCCCTCAGCAGCTGTTTCCTTCGTTTTATAACTGCGGGCCGCCGGAGTCGGTGCTGAAACACGACGTTGGAAGCTGGGGCAGCTACGACCGGGTCCGACCGCAGGTGGGTCACACGTGGATCGGTCCGTGACTTCAGATCGGTCTGCGGAGAGCCGGGCTCCGCTTGAACATTAATACGGAGAAGGAAAAACGGCAGATCATGACAGGATTTTTAAGCTGTAGAATAGTTCCAGTATAGTTTTCATACTGAATACGCCTATTCCTCCATACCACGACTTTATTATTTACCTATGTGTTCGTGTTTATTATTGTTTTTTATTTATTTTATTATTAGTAATTGCATTTTTATTTCTTTTGTCCTTGATTTTGGCTTCATAATCAGTTTTATTTACCCTTATTTTGTTGTTGGTTTAGTTATTATTTTTTGATTCGACTTTTGTTTATTTGGACACAATTATTGTGTTTATTTTGTAAAAAATCCGTTTACTAGTTTTTTTGGCCACATTACACGATTTTTATTATTTATTTATTTATTCTAAAGGTGCTTTATTTAGTTTTTGGCCATGTTCTCAGTTCATACATCTTTTTTTCCTAATGTTGTTTATGTTTGGGCATACTATAATAGATATAGATTTTTATTTAGTTTTATGTTTACAGATTTATTTTGGCCATGGTGCTTGTTTCCTACCTCGATTTGATTTACATTTTCAAAAATAAGCACGTTTATTCTGATGTCTTTGATTTCATTTATTATTTGATCAAACTCTAAACATTACAGCTTCCACTAAATTAGCTGTAACTCAACTTAGCAAGCATCTTGGCTGCACCTGTGCAGGTGTGTAATTTTAGGCTCCAACTTTATTTATTTATTTATAAACCTTTATTTTACCAGGTGAAAATGTTTGAGAACTAGTTCTCATTTACAAACATGACCTTTTATAGTAGAACCTTTATCCATGTCGGATATGGTTGTGCTTCCAGGTCGGTTCTGATCCTCTGTCCGGCTGGACGTTTACATCCAGGCATCAGGTCAAGAGGGGAGGTGTGGCGTCATGTCGAGCCTGTGCCGGTTCCCCTCCTGTCTCCTGAAAAAGGGTGAGTCCCCAGACAGCACCTTGATGTGGTTCCTTAGCGACGCTGTAGTGACACTGGTGTCGTAACGCAGGACCAGAGCTTTATTTTCTTCATCTCAGCTCGATATTCTCCCAGGTTTTAATGTCTAAAGAAAGATTCAAAGTATGCCCAGAATACAGAGTAGTCTTTAATTTTTCAGATAGCCTGATCTCCATTGAATACGTCTGTCTGCATACATATAAATTAATATGTAGACTTTTTTCAGCTTTTCTTTTGCCTTTGAAGCCTCCGGATTCGATGGACTTTATAGAACACGTGAGTGAATCAGTTTAAATAAAGACAAAGATGGTTTAAACCTTTTTTTTAAAACATCTCTATTTTTTGGAGTTTAAAAAAAAACACTGAATTTCCCGGGCTGTGAAGATTTTCAGTTTCATTTCTCGCAAGCGTTGATCTGCAGCCGCTCGTCGTCTTTGTGTTTAGATGAAGAATTTCTACGTGGATCACTCCCTGGACGCCTTTGGCTGCATGAGTGAGATTCTGGGTGAAAACTTCAGCTTTAAGCAAACAGGGAAGAAAGAGGTGGGTGTTGTCCCAAGGTGGAGCATTCCTCTTTTTGTTGTGTTGGATTTAGAGCTGGATGCAGGAGCTAACAGAAGGTCCCCATGTGAGATTAACTGTTAGCTTATTTTATTTAACGTAAGCATTTAGACGTAAACACTAAAACCACAGAAGAACACCGTCCTGCGGTCCTGTCGTCAGACTTCTGTTTCTTTGCAGAAATATCTTAAGAATGCAGTGAGGCTGGGGAAGCTGACGGACTTGCTGGACTTGCTGAAGCTTAAAATGTGAGTCGACCCGCTTGGTTAAAACTTCTGGACGTCACATCTTGATGTTAATTTATAATCTTTTTTTCTTTCTTCTCTTTCTCCCAGCTGTGAGCCAACGTATATCTCCCAGATGCTGGGCCGCTACAGCGTCCAGCTGTGGGACGTGGTGCACGCCATCCCTCCGGAGCTGCTCGGCTCCCTGCTGTACGAGGAGCTGTCGGAGCACAGGGACCGCTTGCTGTTTTCTGAACGAGCCACCGGAGGCGCTCTGACGTACGTTCCGTTTTCACAGAGCGGCAGCGGCTCTCGGAGCGGCTGCCTCCTCTATCCCGGAAACCAGGGGCTGGACCGCCTCAGTATCCTTTAATTTAGATTCAGGAAGCACCTTCATCAGCCGTGTTTAGATTGGCATAAAGTGATCTGAAAAACATTGGAAACACCCTTCAGTTTGTACCAGAGCCAGGATTTCACACCATTCAATTCAGCTTTACTTATATAGCGCCAAATCACAACAGCAGTCGCCTCAAGGTGCTTTATGTCGTAATGATAAAGTGTGAGCACCATGTTTGTTTAAAATAGCTGGTGCAGAAAAACAAAATGCTGACGTGGAGGTGAACTTCTGCTTTCTGCTCCTGCTGCTTCGTGTTCTTAACGCGGTACCCACAGACTTCCACAAGGTGGAGCTGCAGCACCACAGAGGAGGTCCTTCCTTTGTGGACGCCAGCAGCAGCAAACCATTCAGCTTCCAGCTCAAAGGCGCCATCAGACAGATCAGCACCACCTCGCTGTTCAGTGAAGGTAAGAGTGGCTGTGGGGATTATTTAGAGATGGCTTCAGGAGCATGGAGGCATTTTTAAAGATGTTTGTTTGTGTTAGGTTGTGTCGCCGTGCGGCCAGATTACCATTGTGGAGTTTGGAGCTTCAGCGAGAGAAACGAGCCGCGGCTGCTTCAGGTGATCGGCACCCCGGAGGTCGCGACCTGCATCAGCGTCAGGTTGGTGATCATTCGGAGAGTGAAGTTGATGGTTTTTGGAAAAGATGTGAGGTTAATCGTTCCTGCTCTGTGCCGCCAGTCCTCATGTTTTAGGTGAAGTTCTGGTAGCGAGTGAGGGCGGAGCTGCAAACCTGTGGACGGTGGGAAAAGGGTGAGGAAGCTGATGTGTTCAGTTCAGAGAGGAAGAGGAAGATGTTTAAACTGAAGCTGAAACTAAAATGACGCTCTCACCAATCAGGATGCAGAAGATTCGAGCTGAGGACAGCAACCTGTACTTCAACGCCAAGTCTACGTGGAGATGGTGCGAGTTCACAGCTCACCCGAGGGTGATGCTGTACGCGGACAGGACGGGGGCGGAGCTGTCAGACATCAGGGTGAGTCGGGTGGATGTTAATGTTGGTAGTATTGCCTCTATACACCACCACAGTGGATTTTAAATCAAAGGACTGAGATGCGATTGAGTGTTCTCTTCCTCATTCATCCTTCTTTTCACTGTCTTTTCTTCCTCTGTCCTCCTTTCTCTCCTCCTCCTCACCCTCCTTCTCTGCCCCCCAGGTGAGTCCGGCCTCCTGTCACACTCTGTTTCGTATCAGTAGCTCGGCTGAGTGCCGGAGCGGAGAGAGACTCATCCTGTCCAGGTATCTGGGAGACGCCCACTCCTTCCACCACCTCATCACCACACAGGTATGCCCGACATGAAGTCCGGGTTACAGGAAGTAACAAATTGGCTAAAATGCTGTGAAAGTTTTGACTTTGCCATCTTTTCTCTTCCTTTGTCAGTACTCGGCCTACATCATGGACGAGCGCTTCCCATCCGTGCCGATGCTCAAGTGGGATCACATGATGCAGAACCCACCCGTTTTCTGTCACATTGTTCCCGGCTCCGCCTCCTCTGGGTCAGCAGCCGACGAAGCGAGGACCACTAAGATCCTGCTCAGCTCCCAGAGTTCTCAGGAAACGATGATGCTGCAGTATTCAGGTGAGCCAGCAGGGGGCAGTGTGGTTTATGGAAATTTTTTGATTGAATATGAAACTGAGGCCGCTGGTGTGTGTTTGTGTGTTCAGGAGGCAGAGCGGAGGCCTGTGTCAGTCGAGGTCCTCCTCAGGCTCTACTCAGACCCAGAGACAGTCTAAAACACCTCCCGGCCCAGATCCCTCACCGCCTGGACATCGCAACCAACAGACTGTCCTCACCTGCCGCAGGTGACCCGAGTGATCCTACTGTTTCTGTGTCAGTTACAAACAAATCAAAAGTTTAGGCCTGAAAATGTCTTCACTGGGACGTTGATGTACCTGCAGAGGGTGCAGCTCAGTCACACTCAGCTAGTCACAATGTGACATTTGCCTGCATCCAGAAGATGCTGCGTGTAGTTTTTGTTCATTTAATGTAGTTAAATGCAAGTTAAATAAGATAAGAACAGTTTCCAAGAATTACTAAAGTCTTAATTTTTAGTATTTAAGTTTTTGTCCTTTTGTCATCCACATTGATTTAGTTTGAAAGTGAGGAAAAGGTACATCAGCTATATTAATGTTTTAGCTTCTCTGTAAAACAGAAATGAGTAGATCCTAAAATTTTCATCTCACTGTTTGTTTTCAGGTCTCACTTGCATTCAGGGGGACGCAGGAAGAGGAGGTGGTGGCAAGGACTGCATGTGCATCCTCCAGCTGACCGAGGCCGGAGATATTTTCTATCAGATCCTCGAGCCCGAGCAGCCGGATGCCGACGCATCGCGACCTCAAGCGGCAGAGGACGAACTCGAGCCTCAACAGCAAACTCTGAAAGAAAACGCGACAGGGGTGAGAAAAACAGCTGATTCTCAGCTGGTCGTCTCGGATACGTCCAGTGATGAGGACATAGTCGGACCCACGCAGGGTCCGAGCGTACCGAGGATTGTAGCCGAAACTCCAGAAAAACGATGGCAAACATCGAGCTCAGATTTGTCCCCTGAGTTGGAGAAGAACCGAAACCCGAAGCGGTTGCAGCTGCAGGTTATTGTCAACGATGACCCCTTACAGGAGGAAGAAAGTGGAATGGACGCCGGTGTGACAGGTAAAGCTGTTGGTGCATCTCGGCGAAAGACTCCGCTAAAGCTCAGCAGTGGTGTTCTCACCACGTGGAAGCGTTGGCTGCAGAAACTGATGCACAAAAGTTCGGGAAAGAAGCCCCGCTCACACTTCAGAGTCAAAACTCAGGGTCTGCTTCATTTGCCTGACAGCGATGAAGGAGATCCATCAAAGGAGGGCATGCAAAGCCTGAGGCAGGAAATGAGGTCATGTATGTCCAGACGCTCGCTGCTGGTTCACGGCGTGGTCTCCGCCTCCCTCGGGGCTCCAGATGTAGTACCTGTGCCAAACCAGGTCAACACGGACATCTGGACGGACGCGCTCAGTAACCGTCTGACCGCCTCCTGGCAGGGTGAGGAAGCATGGCGGAAGTGCTGGAAGGACCAGCGGGGCCCAACCAAGGAGGCGAAGCTGCAGGCTCTGAGAAGGAAGAGGAGACGAGAAAAGGAGGCGAAGCGAGCCACCGGACGTCGGTTGGATCTGAGCGGCAGCTTCACCTCGTCTATCAGCTACCAGTCAGAGCTGGGCGACTTCTCGGACTCAGCGGGCTGGTCCTCCGCAGGCAGCAGAGGGGAGCTGTCCCAGCCGGAGAATATTTCCGAGGATGAAAGTCTCAGGGCTGCGACACCTTCCAGCGTTCAAAACGACACTCCAGCTACCACCCCTACCGCCACACCGCAGCGTGATAAACGTAGTGACCCCCACCGGACCCCCAGCAGGACTAGCACCCTCCCTCAGACCCAGACACCAGGACTGGACTCCACTCCAGCCCATCAGAGGAGGAGCAAACGTCCAGCAGATGGCGACCTGAACTCTCTGTTCGCACTGCAGGTATCAGCATGTCTCACATCGGATGATTTAAAAAGCTTACACACAGAAAGTCAGTGGAATAGAAACCTAAAAAATAAAGATGGTTTTAATTGGATGCTTTATTTGGAATATTATCGTCGCTTCTTCTGCCAACAGTCAGCACTTTACAACACGTGGACTGATGACACTCCACCAGACCGCATGCTGTTTGTGTGCAGCTGTCTCAGTTAGATTCTTAGTTTGTGTTTTGAATGTGCATAAAACCCCAAAAGTCACACAACACTAAACTCTTGTTTCCAGCGAACATTTGCTTTAAGAGTCCTTTTTATGGCCAACAGTCGGTCCACGTGACCCTCGACCGTGCTCGCTGTGCTCGTTGCAGAAACTTATTTTCTCACTGCAGGCTTCCAAAATCCGATTATCAACATTAGTGCACCAGAAGTGATTGGACAGCTGCAGGCTGCACACTTGCTGCAGTTTGTGGCCAAAATAAAATTTAGCATTTGGAGTGTTAAAGCCAGTTAATTTTGTGATCCTGTGTGTTAAAGCCAGTTATGTCAAATAATGCAGCTTCGTTAACCCTTCAAGATGGAAATGAAGCCGTTATTATGAGTGTTACTGATGAAAGCAGGATTCATATTTGGAAAGCTTTCACATCCTTCATACATTCATTCAACAACCATTTAATTAAAAGAGTAAGTTAAAGCTTTTGTGGCTCTACTTACAAGAAGCAACTTAAATATTAAAATTACATTTAATGCAAATATGCGGTGTTCACATAACATGACCATTACATTACTTGATTTAATGAGAGGGAAATGTGGCAGGATGAAATTATGATCATTGAGCAGATTATTTCTATGAGCACGTGGCGGCTGAAACAGTTCAGTGCCACATTGTTGAATATCCACAGTACTGGCTTATCTGGAAATCCTCTAAGCTGGGGTTCAACTTTACCAGCTGCCTTTTTTCCATCTCTTCAACCTGACACCAGAGGAGTTCCTCAGGGCCCCGTGTTAGGACCACTGCTTTTCTTCACGCGCTGTATTTATTTGTTAAAATGATATTGCTGGGCGATATCATTAATATAATAGCGTTTAACGCTGATTTAAAAGTCAATTTTTGGATAATAAGTGCCCCGTCATGACCTTTATGCTCACAGTAATCGACTAATGTTTCCAGGATGATCCTTTGCAGAACCACTTCCTGGATGAAAGGAGCTCCACGAGTGCATTCTTGGCCTCATCTCAGCTACACAGTTTCCAGTCCATCCCACTCCAAAATCTCAGGGTGGATCTGTCCAGTGTTCCGGTCAGCTCACAGAGGTCCTCCCAGTCCATTTCCCAGAGTTCACGGGGTCGACTGTCGCAGGCATCACAACCAAAGAAGAAGTCTCGAATGGGATTTTAAACACTTTTCTCGGTCTGGGAATCTATTGTTTGGAATTATGGGATTACTTTTCTGGGATTTGCTAGACTGGGGATCTAAGCTAATCGAGGAGGATCACCTGAGTGACGCCTGGAGGAGGAAGAAGAGTCACTGCAGACTGTTTGGTAGGACTGAATGGAATTTATTAACTCTGTTGTGTGTCTGTGTGATATCCTGAGCGTGCGTGTGTGTGTTTGCGTTCCAGGAGGTGTCAGAGTGCAGCTGACTCTGCTCATGTTTGTTTTGTCATGGCGGCTGAGGGTCCGCGAAACTGTTGGAGGAAAAATGGTGACAAATTATCTTCGGCTCAGCAGGGAGCCGATGCCGAAGTGATGCTGGAGTTTTTTATAACTGCAGTCTGAGATAAAAGCTCTGAGATATCAATAATCCATGAGCCGAAATGATATCGGGGGTTGGTTTACACAGTGACACGTTCATCATTTCATCTTTGTAGGCCCTGCAGCCGTAATTAACTGTTTTTTTGTTTGTTTTTTTACATGAAGAGTTCAAATTTGATGAAACTAGACTGTCTTTAAAGATGAAGGAAAAACAGGCTTTTTCAGGTTTGAGTGTCTGAGAGACGAGGGCGTCTTTGAGCTGTTCATCAGACAGATATGTAAGAAGTAAATGTACCTTACTTCAAAAGCTGTTTGACTGCGAAATATATTTATATTTATTCTATTTGTCCACTGGATAAAAGAAGACTTAATTTTGCTCTGTTTTCTAAGCAAAATTAAATTTATTTTCTCAATAAAACTGTGACAAGAAAAAAAGCTCAGCTTCTCTTTGACGGCCTGTCACAGGTTACGGCATGAAATGGAAACCACACTATCAATATTTCGGTGATCTGCACCACTTGTCAGTTATTATTTCTCAGATGGTGCATCCCTATGAACCATGTTCTTCATAGAGGATGACGCTCCGGCGCATCTTCTGCTAAAGGAGGTGATGGCGCAGTGTCTCCAGTAACGGCTCGTTTCCTCAGTGTTTGGGGTTCAGCCAGCTCTGAATGGGTCTGAGTGAGCGAGTCTTTCCAGCTTTACCGAAGTCAACATGCCACGAACACATCCGGCTCGCATCTTCAATGTATGTTATATGTACATTGACAGATTGTGGGGGGTTTTTTGGGGGGGGGGTCAACTGTTTAATACAGTCTGTCAACATGATTACAGTTATTCATAAGACAGTCTGAGTCATGGATGCTGTGGAGGAAAAGTCAGCGTTCGTATCATCTGATTACTGGGCCCAATATTCATTTTTCCAGTTATTACTGGTACCGCACAGAACGAGTTGGTTAAAACGGGTTGAACCCCCGACATCGGGCAGCTCATCGTCCCAGGTTTGATTTCCAAGCAGCTGTTTTTGTCTTCCAGATGTGATGAAAGGGGAAAAAAAACCAGACGACATATTTAAAAATAATATTTTTATAAGATTTTCTGTTTTTCAGTACAGGTGACAAAAGAAAATAAATAACTTAATATCTACAAAAAACTATAAACATTTTTTTTGTACAGCATTTACACTTTTACATGTTTTTGTATGAACATTTTTGACATTTTTCCGCTTTTTTTGACACTCGGTCGGCATTGTTTTCTTCCATACATGTAAGCTACATCCTAACATTGGCAACATCAAAATCAGACACACACACACATCCATAAACACATATTCAGTAAATGTTTTCAACCTCCACTTCCACTAATTAACACTTGAAATTGAATTAAAAATAATAATAATAAAACTGTGCAAATTAAAGTTGAAGAGCAGAGCAGCCGCGGTCGGGAGGTTTTCAGTCCGATCTGGAGAGCACAACACTGTTAAATCTTTAGATTTCTCCCATTTAGTTTAAAATCCTGATTTATCAGCTGAGATTAGACTTTTAAAAAAAAAAAAGAAAGTGTGACCGCTGCTGCTCTGAGCTTCTGTACGCCACAGAAACTCCTAATCCAGAATAAAACAGTCTCGGATTAATAACAGTCAAAGACGTTCGCTAAAATAAAAGCGCCTCGTTTTGGGAGATCACTTTGCCGGTCTGATCTGACATCTTAGCAGACCTGCGATCGCCTGCTAGCTCAGCACCGTAAAGACCAGACTGATCAGAGCTTATCTGCCAATCATCACTTGAGTATCCTAAAAAAAATAAAATATAATCTGGCATCCTGGAATGTAGCGTCTCAACATGCACCGACACATCTACAAACTAAAGAAAGATCTACCAGATCTACCTGGAGGATTTCTAACTGCTCAGCTGCCAGTTGTGCTGTTCTCCACCAGCACCAGAGCTTATTGAACAATAAATTAAAGACGGCAGGTGGGTGAGCTGAAGGGGGAAACGGGGCGGTGGGCGGTGGAGACGGCAAGGCACGGGGCGGCGGAGGCTTCAGGCAAAGAGGTATTGGCGTTGTTTTTGGCGATGGAGGTGAGGAGGGAAGAAGGACCCTTCGGCATCGCTGCCCAGAGAACTGCTGAGAGACTCTTCGCCCGAGCTCATCATGTCCTCGCACGAGTCCTCGCTGTAGACACACAGAGGGAGGTACGAGGTCAGTACAGTCGTATCATGAGGCAGTGGTGGTATCTTACTAGGTCGTGTGTGGAGTGGTAGTGCTCTGCTGAGGCGTGTTTGGAACGAGAGGATGGTAATCAGGTGTGTTTTTGTTGTAGCAGTTAGCGGCTGGGCTCAGAAGACTTTCTCAATTTCAAACTTCTTAATTGCATCTCTAGAGAGAGTTCATTTGGTGCAGTTTATTTTCACCGGAGAACGACGTCCCGACGATCATTAAACTTAAATGCTGAAGCCAAACATTTAGAAGTACCTGCAACTCATTGTTGGCTGTAGATCTGAGAGAGAAAAGCATTAACGGAAGGCTTTTAAATATATTTTGGCATTTCTGAGCTTGTTAAGTCGCAGCGGGATGGAGGATGGAAACAAACAGCTGTTTCAAACTTCTGAGCCGATCAGCTGATTTCATGTTGTGACCTCTCTGACTCAGCTGATTGAACAGCTGACTCTTAAGGTGTGCCTTTAAAAGGTGTTTAAATAAAATGTTTGTTTTGTGTGTTCGGGGTTAACGAGCCGCCCGCTGGGGCCGGGTCGGTTCCTCTTTCTGGATTTCGACACACTAACATAGAAAGAAGAAGGAGCTGTCCTTGGCAAATAAAGGAGAGGCCACAGAGGCTTCATGTGACGTCATGGAAACAGCTGTGTCAGTGGGATGTGACTGGCTGTTAGACGTGAGAAGCTCGGGACTGTCCAACAGTTACAACACGAGAAGTGTCGGCGTTGCTGCGCAGCTTGTTGCTGCACAGATTGTTGCTGCAGAAAGTGTTACTGCAAATTTAAACTGCCTTTTTTTCTGACTTCACGAGCACCAGAAACACCAACCGTCCTCCGTCACTGCTGTTACACTGACTCCAGATTACCTTACAGTGTTACCATAGACTCTTTCTTTATATTCGCTGTAGAGGCTGCAATACTTGGTGTTTGTGCTGACACACACACAGGGCGTGTCACATTTTTTAAATACTTCTATTTTTGCTGTTGTTGATGCAGGAGTGTTTGTGCTATGAGACGTCATACGATCTAAGAGAGAATGAAACTGAAGCCGGTACAGTCGGTCTGGCTTCAGACCGACGTAACCGACCGGAGCTGAAGAAAAAGCTCGGTTTTGTGAGGAGTAAGAATTGTGTGTTTGGCGTTGTGACGGTGGTGTTGCTCGGGTGCGTTTGGGGTCCTGACCTCTCGCTCTCATCCCAGCAGCCCTCGGGGATGGTGGGCAGCTCGGGGACGCTGCGGTAGCTGTGCAGGTTCTGGGCGGTCCGGCGCGACACGATCCACTGCAGCTTCCTGTGGTTGGGTTTGCTGCACTCGGGGGAGGCGTAGTCCGACAGGCACTGAGCCACGCGCTCGCTCCACAGCATCAGCTCGGCGTTTGCAATCTGAAACCAAACCGGGGAGCGGATCAGTTTAACCTTTCTGCACGCCACGCTGACGAGACTTAGGTTTAAAACTTTACGCCTATTTAACACTTTAACGTAAACTGAAACGTGCTTTCTTGTTCATCAGTGGGTCTGTCCTGTAACATCAGCTGGTGATTTGCAAGTGTCAGAAAGACAAAAGGGACGAGAGCTGAAGATCAACTCCACCAGCTCCTTTTAACGTGGAGCCGTCACAACACGCCCGGTTGCATAACTGCAGACATCAACAGAAAGGAAATATTCTGGAGCAGCGCTGGGCTGAGAATAAATACTCTCACACTACACGGCTGCTGCTATTCATAGCCGACACCTTTTCTGTTTATTTCGAAGCAGTGAGCCTGCAGGCTGTTCGGCTGGTTATTAAAGTTGTTCACATTTGCCAAGTAAAAGTCTGTGCATGTCTCAGGAATGCCTCCCGCTGATCCAGGAAAGTGCCTCACTAATTCTCTTTTAATGGAATAATGAGACATCTGTTAAATTAAAAACTCGTTTCCTCTAAAATTCTCGTGGAAAATCAAACTTTATTTTTTTTTTCCATGACTTGTACAACCCCCCCCCCCGCCCCTCCCCGGATGAGCTGTTGTGTAATAAAGTCACTCGCTGTTTGGCAACAGTGTACCTTCAGGTGTGCTTGGATGTAATAGGCTACTTCCAACATGTCCTCCCACCGAAGGGCTTCGATCTCCTGCCTCAGGAGCGCCAACGCGAGGACGGACGGCTGGAAGGACGAACAAAGGGAAAACCGTTACAACAGGCTCGGTGTGGGGGTGCACTTAGTCGAGAATAAAATGCATTTGTATCCATTTTTAACCAGGAAAGACCTGGAATTCCCACCTTTGCTTTGGAGAAGGCGATCCGGCACAGACAGGCTTTGAGCTGAGCCTCCAGCTTCTCCAGGCTCAGCGTCTCCTTCCTGTTAGCAGAGACACGATCAGCTTCAGATCTTTCTCAAACACACGATCAACATTATACCACTATTTTTATTGGTCGTGTCCATGAACTGGAGCTTCCGGGGCTGAAAAGTGAATCAGATGCAGCTTAACTTTCTTTCTTTTTTAATGGCCAATGAGAAGAAATGGCTGCCAGCTCAATCATCAGTTTCACGTCCTGTGAGTTCAACATGAATGTTTACTTTGTACATTATGATCCTTCTGAGAGTCGAAAAGATGGTTAAACATGATCGTGGTCGGCCACTGAGCGTTCGGTTACAAAACCAGATGGCGACGGCATAAACACACATCCACACACAATCTGACTCATCAACTTAACAAATGAAGCCAATTAAATTAACTATGACTCTTCAATAACTTTGATCTTTAAGCTCTATTGAGCTTTGCTCTGTACAAAACCTAACCTGGTATAAACTCTTTGTGATGTGGGACATTGACCCCAGCAGAGCAGATTAAAAACAACGCGTTGGGGTTACATAAGAGCAAACTATCGTTGCTACCAGCAGACAACAAGTCTTATCGGTGCACTTCAGTCAGACGCTGCCCTACATCACAGGCAGAGCTGTGGAGAAGCTCTGCCAATAAAAACACTGTCATAAAGACGTTTGAACCCAGGCCAGAATCTGCAGACATGTGAACCCCACCTGTTTGCACAGTTCCCTTAAAAACAGACATAAAAATGTGGCCTCGTGCTCGTGGTGGCCTCACCTGTCGGTGCAGTGTGACAGTGCGATCTCATGGTACAGGTGCAGAAAGGTTAAGGCGGTGACAGCTTTGGACTTGAAGTTGAGCTTCTCGGTGACGATCTTCTCCATGCGGGCGAGGTCGGACACGGTGAACCTGCACTGTCCGATGCGGATGAGCTCGTCAGTGGGCGTCAGGTTGCACTCCTCCTCCATCACTTTGGCTGCCATGTGGAGGCAGCTGAGGCTGACGCAGGACAGGTGCTTGGGCTGGATCTGATGGTGGAGAGATGACGGGTGAGTAATGAAATGTCTGAAGCTAAAGCGTGCTATGTCTGCTCCTAGCAGGTGCGAGCGTCTTGTACCCTCATCATGGCGAGGAATCTGTCCAGCAGGTTAACAGCCAGGACGAATGTCTGTGTGCTATAACCGAAGAAGCTGGTCAGACTCCACAGATCCTCCACTTTGGCATCTCTGCATTTGGCCGAGATCCGGCTGTCGCCCTGGAGAACAACGACACGCTGTGGGTTAATTACACAGTTATTAAAGAGGCCTGTTAGCGACCCTGAGAGCTACAGACGCTCACCGGCACTGTGGATTCAATGAGGATGAGTCCCGTCACTTTGGGGAGATAATGCACTTCCTGATCACAATTCACCCTCAGCTCCTTCATCAGCTTGAAGGCATCCATGTCTCAGCTGGCACTGCAGGAAGTGATCTGTTTACCACAGTATAGACACTGCAAGGAAAGAAAAGTCACAAAGTTTAATTTTTACACTATGACCTTAAACATGGTGATGTCACTGAGCGTGAAAGGAAACGCTGGCCTGCAGCCTCCACTGTGAGATGTCTCGACAGCAGGCCCGTGCTCCCCAGTGGACCGACAGCAGCACGGCTAAAACAGACACCAAAATCATAAAACCTAGCTCTGTCATCCAGTGTCCCTGCTTTCTTTTCAGGGTTTGTAATATAGGTGCTTACCACGAAGCTCTCCGTCACAGTGTAGAGCAGAAGTACTCTGATGACGGGGGGGGGAATGGTGAGTCTGTTGTGACATTTCACAAGGTTGTAAAATTCATCCCTAACCAGAATTCCTGATTTCAGCTTCTTAAATCTGCTTTTTTCAGTTTTGTCTAACTGGGGCATTAAATCTGAGAAAACAGCTCTGTGGAGCCTGAAATGGTCACTAGCTCAAACTACTGAATTACAGATATTTACATTATATTTTCACATCGTGTTTGCACCCTGGCCACCGCCTAGTTCACCTGTCGCCTTATCTGGCAGGTTATTCAAAGCCACCAGACTCGCCAACAGCTCCTTTCCACGAAGACGTTTGGACTCTAACCCAACTCAAACAAGCAAAACCAACAGAGCCTCTGGGTCATTTCTACAGTCTGCTGGAGCTCCATTCTCAGGCAATAACTGGCTCTTTTCTGTACTAATGACTTCTTACATGTAGTCATTCATGATTATTTCTTTCCACCACCTAGATTTTTAGTCATTTAGCTCAGATTTTTCCCAGCATACAAACATCTGTGGGTTACCCACCCAAAGAGACTTCGGCCTTTCCTGACATAAAAGTCACTGTGGCTCTAAGAAAATATTTTTTAACATCTTTGTTGCATGAATAGACTTGTCTTAAGCTTGGTAACACTCGTTGCCTCAACTATAGGCAGACTAGACGGTCCCATCCCCCAAATACCACCTTTCCAACCAAATAAATCCTGATAACCTACTTAATTTTATTTCATTCTACTTATTGTCTGCTTGAGTAATTCTACTTGATGTACCAGGCTCTGTTTGCCTTATTATGGCTTATTAAGATGATATTTTGTCTTTTTTGTTGTGTTTTCCCAACTTTTTGAGGGATAAATACAATCTCATATTGTGCGGTAACAATAACGGCTTCCTGGTTTATTTTATTGTAGAAGCACTAATATATCGGTTGTTTCGTTGCTGAACTGCTACACTGTTACCGCACTGTCACATGACGGTAACATTTTCGGGTACATTGTTGCTGTTACGTGACCGCCGTGCTCTCCGTCGGGGTGTCAGAGCTCGGCCCACTTCCCTCAGCTGGGCTTCGGTGTCAGATTTCCGCTGGTTTACGCCTCCTCGGTCCCCTACCCGAAAAACAAGTACCCCTCTTTCAGGGCCACGGCTGTTAATTAGCGATCAAAAAACACGCGTTAAGTTCACGCACACGGCTGAAAACACCGTTTTTATCGTTTTCGCCTCCTTTTAGTTGCTGCGGTCGGTTAGCCTCCGCTAGCTGACTGTTTAAATCCTCCGGTCGGAGCGGGGGGAGGGGCTGCTGTTTTAAAATGATGAAATATCGCAACTATTTTACTCTAAAAACACACTTAACTACAAAAACACTTCTTATTTAGGAGTTAGGGCAGAGTATTAACAAACCGATTATATATATCCTTGAAGTGGTCTCTAAAGGTGAGTTTAAACCGTGTTTTTTTTTTTTAAAAAAGGATTCAGGCAGGACACAGCAACAACAGCGAAGAAAAGCCTCTTTGATGTACGTGCAAACTGCTGTAAAATTATTATTTTCTAGAGAAAAAAGACGCTGAATACTATTAATCTAATATTAAAATTATAAAAGCCACCTTAGTGCTATTTGAAACGCTCCTGTACGAGTTCCTGTCGACACTTGCCGATGAAAAACCTTCATAAAAGACAAAACGACACTGTACTCGTTTTAGCGAATCCTTTGAGAAATATAAATGCGTCTGTGATGTATTTGAAAGGTTCACTCTACCTGTTTCTGTGAGTTAGATCCACATATCTGTCCAGCCGTGGCTTATTTTTCTTCTGCTCTTGTCTTTTCTTTTTCTCTCCTTTGTTGATGTTGAGAAAGCGCACACCTACTTCCTGACGTCACCTGGCCACAACCAATCAGACGCTTCGGTTCACGAACAGCAGTCCCCTTCTTTTAGGATTAAAGGCACAGATTGAAGCTCCGGTCTGGCGATTTCGTACCATTTTAACTGCATTTTGACCACATTCACACCGGAGATTGATAACCGAGCTTCAATCCAACGATAAATGTCGGAATAAGGGAATTACAGCGTTTGGATCGCGTGAGACAAGCCCCCTTTGATTGACATTACCGCTAGCCAATCAGCCATCTGAGGTTTGTTGCGTTCAAATAGTCCGCCTAAAATTCGATGCTTTGATTGGCTCCTGCCTGCACAGGGTCCCGACGCAATCGAAGCATTACGTAGCGCTTTTTGACAGTTTTTCTTTCTTTCTTTATTGTCTGTCAAATGTGAAAAATTATGTCTGTAAATGGTTATAAATGGACCTTAAATCATAATAAAACTTATCCACTTCATTACTGACATTAAGACAGTTCTTTTTTATTTGAAAGTGTTTAAAAAGTGTATGTTTAAACATGTAAATGTGCTATTATTTTATTAAATATGACCTCATTTGCATATTTAGAAAAGACTTTTAGCATTGGAGAAAGACAGGCTTGTTTTTGAGGAGGCCTGTCCCTTTTTATGAGTTATTAAATCTAAAAATACTCTCAACACCTTGAAGAAAAGGAAAAAAACATTTTCAACATATTTTAGGAGTAAAATGTAAATGAAATCGGCTATAAACGAATCCTAAATAAACCTCGGTGTACACATCTTCAGAATACAGGCAGCAATAAAGCTGTAAAGCTTTTAGACATCCAAATATGCTTTACAGGTTTACAGATGCCTTTACGATGTTGCAGGTGGTTTTATTGAGTTTTCTGTCTGTTTCAGAATTGTTGCCCCTCTACCAATGCAACACAGAAGTACATTAAGCAGAAAAATATTAAATATGAGAATTTGTGATTTTACTTTTAGGCACCTTTTGGATGGGAACACCACCCAGGGTTTTCTGGAAAAGTGAAACTCTGCCGAATCCACCAATATGCAAATAAACAAGATTCTGTTTCAGGTGTTATGTAAGTATTATGTAAATATGTAATTATTTGTATACATTTCCATCAGATAAAGTGTAAATAAACATCACAATGTCTATTTCAGACCTTTTCTTTAGCCTGAGGGAAGCCTTCCTAAGTAAGCAAAAAAAAAAAAAAAGCCCTCCTGTGAAGGTGCATTAATATTGTATTGCATCTAAATGTTATAAGGTTGTTAGTCATACCAGTAATGATGTCTATATTTCTGCCCAGCTGTTTATGTCATTAATAAAGTGCCTCATCATCTTGTAAGCCAAATGTCAGCCCTTACGTCAGCATTTATATGCAGCAGTTTCTTTTGAGGAACCACCTCTCACATGGTAGGAGGAAGATACACCGTAAATCCATCGTGCTCACAGCTAAAGAAAAATCCACTATAAACTCCACATTCTGCACTCTAATCAGTGTGTTTTGGTTATGCTGGCCCACAGAAGATTACCGGAGAAGGACCCAGGCTTTTTCTTTTGTTTTTACCCACATAATGGAGTCTTTCCTCGGTCAAATGTTTGTCCACGCCCACAGAAACATCCAGCAGGAAGCTTTGTGTTAGTTCTGGTCTCTTAAACAGACTCTATGATGAGCTGAGATCTGACACAACTCTGCCCAAATTTTAAAAAAAAAAGCCTCAACATGTAAACAATGAGCGTGAGGATCTAAAACAATTATCTGTGCTACAGAGAAGATACTTATTTCATGGACATGTTGAAGGTAATTAATTAATTGTCAGGGTTGGGGTAATTTTCCAGTTCTTAAGACTACCAAACTCAGTTTCTAATCCAGAAACCTTCCCAGATACTCACACTGCTGCCAGTGGCATGGGCCTCATCTGAAAAGTAGTAAACCTTTATTCAGTAAACATCACTGGCAGGTTTGCAGATGCATTTAAATATAAGGTTTGTTCAGTTTTTGTATGCTGTATATAATTATTATTTAAGCTAAAATGTTACTAAATATATATGCATATTATTGTGATGATTTATCTCATAAGAAGGCTCAATGAGTGCATTTTCTATATATAAAACTGGATGGTCCACAGCCAAATGAGTCCTAAACAGAGATCATAGTGTTTGTTAAGATAACCTGGGCTCTTTAACTCAAAATCCAGGTTAAAAACTTTGGGACAATCTTTGACACAAATTTTAGATTTGATAAACAAAGCAATGCTGTGGTCGAGCAGTTTCTTCCTGCTCAGAACAATCTTCAGAATAAAATATTTTTTTAAACTATCATATTTAGAAAAGGGTTATGCATGCTTTTGCTACATCTTGGCTTGCCTATTGTAATGCACTTTATACTGGAGTTAGTCAATCATCTATTGCTCATCTGAAATTAGTCCAAAATGCTGCAACCATATTACTGACTGTGACCAAAAAAAGAGAGCGATCACATTACTCCAGTGTTAGCAGTTTTGCTCTTTGTGCGCTACAGAATCCAGTATAAAGAGTCAGTGTTTGTGTTTAAAGCCTTAAACGGTCATGTACCTGCATATGTGGTAGATATGCTGCATCCATACTCTCCCTGATCTCCCAGGTGACCTCAGACAACCATCTGTCCTTAAATCTACCCTGAAGACCAATCTTTTTTGTCAAGCATTTGGAAGCGGCTGGTCTCTGGAACTGTGCATGGGGGACAGGTTGTTGGAAAGGTTTTTGCTGTGATATTTTATGTAAATAGTGTGAATCTCTGTAGTATCCATTTTTAGGAACCCTTTGATTTTTATTTGATTCTTAGTTTTATTGTAAAGCACTTTGATTTCAAGTGTGCTACATAAATAAAATGTATTTGCTATTTGTATACGGGATAAAATAAACTGAATTGTGTGAAATTCGTTTCAGAAGATGGCATTAAGCACAGTAGGCTCATTGTGAGCTGTAAAACAAACTTCCCCTGACGGTACATGAATGATTAGTATGACTGTGACGCTCTACTGAAGGTAGGATTGTTTTGTATTCCCGCTCAGCGCGGAGGTGTGCGTTTCTCTCTTTCCCCGAGTCCCCTCCTCGGAAGTAGACGTAGCTGTCTATATTCCGTTCTTTTATTTTTATATATTTTATATACAACAACCCCCTTTTATCCCGAGCCAAAATGGACGACTAAAGTGAAGTGCGGGTACCGGTTTTCACCCCTTTTCTATCGTTCTTGAACCGAGTGGACCGGATGAAACCCAACTGTGGTCTTCTCCGCTTCGCAGGGGAGGTAAGACTTCGGGCTCCGACTACTTACTGGGTCTGATTCAGCCCTTTAAACGTCCCTGCTGTGTTGTTAACGCAGTCTGAGGGGGGGCTCTTGGACACACTGCAGCTCTTTTTATGTCTCAGCCGTAGAGGGTAGTGAACAACGTTTTCAACATTTGTGTTTTAAAATAAGAGCACATTTATATGCAATAGCCGGTTGCGTCAGCTAGCTAAGAGCTAGCTACGTCAGATTAGCTCAGGTCCAGAAGATAGCCGGGTTCGTGGTAATAATAACAAGGAAATGCTCCCGAAGGCTCGGTGCTTCCCTGAGTAAAAGGGGCTTCCTACCTAGGGGTTCACGGTAGTTTCCTGGCGAAAGGAGAAGTTCAGTTTCAGTTTGTCACTGATTAGACTGATTACAGTTAGCTAGGTTTCTACTCAATACGGTCGGGTCAGGGGAGGGGGGAGGGGGGGTATATCAACAAAGGTTAAAGAGGTAAATTTACAGACAAAAATGTGTATATTTTTCAGAGATTAGCTTGGTAACAGTACAGGAATTTTTCTGAGGTTAGAGTGATAAAATTACAGAAAAAAATGTGCTCATGAAATATCTTTAAAGTGATAAATTTACGGGAAAAATGTTTGTACATTTGCAAGAAATTCTCTTTGAATTATCCATAGACATCATCAGCAATATCATTTATATAATCTTTCCTTATAAATTTGTGACATTAATATATATTTAACTACTCTGTGTTCATAATAGATTGTTATGACCATTAATCATTTTTGTTAGTTGACCATTCTGTCTGTAAAACAATAATAAATAGTGAAAAATGTCTATGAAAGTATCCCAGAAATCAAGCGTCCATCTTTACACCTCTTAGTTTGCCTGACCAACATTCAAAAAATAAATATTAAAAGCCAAGTCCGTTTAAATACATTTATAAAAGTCAATTTAGAACAGCTGCAAGGAACAAGAAACTTATTTATAAAGACATAAGTGACACGAGACAAACGTGGAATATAATCATCAGCTCTGCGGGGTTCGTTTATTTAGTTTGGAAGGCACCCTAATTTTTGGCCCTTAAAAAGCAAAGTGTTTTTATGAGTACATTGGTGCAGTCCTTCTTGGTGGCGATGGTCTAATTTTCTTCCTCTCCGTCCGTACAGGTAGCTGTATCCAGTGGGGAGGTAGGCTCAGCCCAGGGAGGACACGATGAAGTTCGCCGAACCCTGGGGACGCCAGAGGCTGTCTTTTCTTTTGGAAAAGGCCGCCTCTAGGGGAAGCCAAGATGTGGAAGGTCTACGTGCCAAAGAAGCCTTCCTCACAGGTGAGACCTCGGAGCACCTTTGTTTAATGAACTGACGCATTCACAGACAAAACATAGTTTTCTATGTAAGGATCACAAAATAATAATTATTTGACATGAAAACACAGGTGTGGGAACTCCACCAGAGCTGCTACTGGTGGCAGTCAAAGCAGAATGATTAGGGTTATTGTTTGTTGGTGCGTCCCATTGTCCTTAGCTCGGGCTTCATGAATAGGGATGTGTGGGATTAGTCAGCTAGACAGTTAAATGCTGGTAAGAAATACTAGCTGGTTAAGCTGATAATTCACATGAGCTTTTGGCTCACATGGCTTACTTGTACATACACTGACCTCACTGTCTGAAACTTTTGTCATGCTTAATGTGAGCATTCAGCATGTAAATGGCAGAAAATGAGTAAAGTACGATAAATGTAACACAGCACAGGACAATCGGTCTATAATTTCATTGGCTGACTGGCCAGGTTGCATCTCCAGTCTGCACTGGTCGGGTTTTCCCTCCCACAGCCGAGCAGCTTGCTGGACGAGCATTCAGGGCAAAATGGTGCTCTGTTTATTTGGAGTTGATGCATCAGAAACTGTTCAATAAACTCTGGCATGGTTTTGAGATATTTGCAGGCAGCGAAGCTAAGATCAACATGGGAAGTACTGAAAGCTTGGTAGTTTGGCTGTTTTTGTGTGTTGCTGGGATGCTTCCCATGCTGTGCTCCCACCATGCAGAAAGACTCTGCGAGTGAGTGGGGCTCACAGATATAGAGGGGGGAGTCGACGGCTGCAGGTGAGCAGCTGAGGGAGGAAGCGTTTCCATAAATCCGTGCATACGAAGGCAAACGTGTATAGCTACATGTAGGGAAAAACTTGTTTCTTCTTAATAAGAGAGAACCCCTGAAAGCAGTGTGCAGGCTGAGCTTTTGGCCCACTGAGATTTCTTGTACATACACTGACCTCATTATTTTAATCTTTGGTCAGTTTTAAATATGAACAGCCACCATTGGAACAGGATATATTTGATTCTGAGGCCTTTTTCTCGTCCTACCCCCCCCCCCGATTAGTGCACTCTCTTTTATTCTGGGACCTCCTGATTTACAAGTGCAGTGTGAAATGACAGCATTTCCCTACATGCAGCAGGAGAACTCTGTGAGTGAGTGGGGCTTGCAGATAGAAAGGGAACTGTTGAAGGCTGCAGGCAAATGACAAAGGGAAGCTTAGTGGGAACTAATTTATGTATGCATAAATCCAATCCATCTAAGGGAAGCAAAGACGTAATCCAAGCCATTAAAAGGCAGGAGGTGAATATTTTAGACAAAGCGAAGTGTTGTCTACTGAGCTTTACTGCCACAGAGCCTCAGCCCTCACTGGCCAGCATGTGTAATCCTTTTGCACAAGCTTGGGTTTCCATCTACAGCCTGGAACACAGAGCCAAGCATTTAAGACGAGACTGCTGAAAGGAGCTGGCACCAGTTCAGTGAATAAAGGACCGACTCAGGGGTCAGCATTAAAAGGTTTTAAATATCAGTGCAAATTATCAGAGACCGCACAGGGGCAGCAAAACTGGCTTCATTTCTGTTGATTAACTAATAATCGTCATTCTTTGTGACTGAAGGCTTATCGGCGTCCTGATATGGAGTTGAAGGCTGCTCCCACACCTTAGACAGACACCATGTAATCACAAAGCAGTAGGGCAAAAGAAACATGGCGGTGAGTCAATGAACAGTCACCGCGCTCAGCTGGTCTCGCCCTGTTTACAGGAAACGTCTCGACGCGTCATTATTTGACGTCAAAGAGGTGTCGTTTCATCACACCCTCGGGTACGGGCACGTCCTCACATGATGTCGCTCACCTGTGAAATTCCTTCATTTATGTTTTAATCAAAGACGTTTTTACCAAATGAAAATCAGCGGAGCGCTAACATAATTCTTTATACAAAGCCAGTTTCGGTAATTAGGGTGTCATTTGCTCAAACATATTGCACTTTTTTGTTTATCGTGCTTAGATTTTCGTCAATTAAGGTAACACAGATTAATTAGCTTTTGCTTTACATGGTTATGTGTGTGTAGTGTACCCCCCCAAAGGTGCATTTCAAGCCAGGAACAGCCCACCTGCATGTCTTTATAATATGAGCTGTTTTAGATTTAACCCCTCTGCATCTCTTTGAGATTGTTTATTTGATGTATTTTATTGTATTTCCTTTCCTCTTTGTATTGGTGTCTGCTCAGTGGTATTTAACTAAGTATTAGTAACAAATCTCCAGCAACTATTTCATGTATTCGTTGTCTTGGAAAACATGTTATCAAGTTAGCGAGCAGGAATCGAGCAGCGTGAACCTCCTGGCTGCGTCGCCAGGTTCAGTTGACCTTTTTCCTATTTGTCAGGTCATGACCCGGGTCAGCACTCCCTGCGTGATGCCGTGGTGTATTTTGTTTCCTTAGTAACATATTTTTCAGTGCAGCGATTGTCCTGTTGCGTGTCTCAGTCTGTTTTTTTTTCCCAGCTGGTGGAGGTTTTTTTGTTGTTGAAGGTGGTGTTCTCTCAGGTTTCACCCGGTTTTGTTAATAAAGAAGGTGATGGAGCCTTTTTGTCTGCTGGGTGCTGACACCAGTGTCCAAATACACCCAGAGAGCCATGCAGCAGTAGTCATAACATACATAACATCACCTGCATCAGGTGACTCAGGTGTTTTTATGGTCCCATGGCTACGTGCACTGCAGCAGGTACACATCTGAATCACCTTTTTTTATATAGCACATTTAAAAACAGTAGACTCGAGATGAATCAGCTGGATTAACAGTTCAAGTATGCAAAAGTACAAAGACTTGAGACTAAACAGAAACACAATAAACATGAAAAACAGAGAATGAAACAATAGCACACAAACAAACTAGAACTTTTCTGAAGAAGTTTTAAGTTCAAATTCACCTTCTGCTGTGATCAGAATAAATAAAAACTTCATGGGAGTTAGCCCTTAAGAAGCTATCTGGAGATAGCAAGATGTTTTGGGAGCTGAAACGTGGTAGCTGGGGCTAGACCACCGCTAACTGGGGCTATATTTAAGGAACATTGGTTTATTTTGAATGCAGAAGAAGGTCAACAGAGGGTGTGTGAACCACTGTGTCTGTGGAAAATAGACAGCTAGGAAAGGTCTTTTTTTTTTATAAATGTATTGTGGGGATTTTATTTTGCAAGGGTAAACGAGAGCCTGGAACCTGAACCTCTAGAGCCTGGTTGCTAAGGCAACTTCTGCAATTTGGAGTGGGAGGGGCCGCTCTGGTCTGCCTGCATCAGGCATCCACAGGGCGACACAGACGCAAACAAGGAGCGGACATCATGTGAAAAGTTTTATAGAAATAAATCTCTTTCACAGTGAGTGTAACTTCTGCTGTTGTGTTTCTAATCTGTGGAGAAATGGGCGCAGGTTACAGACGGAAATTGTGCATATAGAGGGAAACGTGTGGGCATGAAACAATTTTATATTTGTTTCGTTTCCCAGCTTGTTTTTAAGATCAAAAGAGTGAATGATGGTGTCGCCACTTTAAGAAGAAGTCCCTTTATTAGTCCCACAATGGGGAAATTCCATAAAGCAGCAATAAAAGTATAATACAGAGCACAAGCAATAACTGAGATACAATAAGAATAAAAATAGAAAGTAAAACGATAAAAAATCAGTACAAATAATATGTACATAATGGTGGACAGAATATATTATATGACAGATTGTTACAAACCCATTCATTGCACTAAATAAATATCTAACCTATTTAAAATGACCAGAGAATTCAGGATACAACAACAAAAATGTTAATGAAGTGTAAACTGCAAAAAAAAACTGTAAAAGATAAATCCACATAGCAGCTGCCTCCGTCATCCCATCATCCAATCAGAAGACCACTGAGATTACTGTAATGAGCATTTGCATACGCAGAATCGCCAACATCTGAAGACGACACCCAGCTACAGGCACTCTAATGTTCGATCCTACTGTGTCAGCGTTTGCATTGGCACATGAGCCTCCATCGGGTGATGGATCTAGGAAAGCTCAGGGCTGTAGTGCATATTTGGAAACGCAGCAGAAACCAAAAGTAGACCTGGGCAGTTTTTCTGGGTCAGTAACCTCCTTATGTTTACTGATGAAGTCATAATAATGAGACACTGCATTTGTTTCTGAAACATAGAAATAAACCTTACTTAAAATAAAAAATAACAAATGTCTTAACCTGCCATTTGTAGTACTAAGCTGATCATACGGAGGCCAGGAAACTGCAGTAGATGATGTAACAGGTAGTTATGTTTATCAGTGCCTTTAGCCGAGTTTGCAGGCATGCAGTCTGGTGTAACAGGTCAAGGAGGCAGTCGGGCTAATCAGGGTGTAAAAACAAGAGGAGTGCTGCAACACTGCAGCCTCTGCAAGCAAAGTCAGTGAATGTCAACTCATTATTTATTCATTGATTTATTTTCATCCATATTTCTGATAAAAGGAAGTCCAGACTTGTTTTGTTTTTTTTGATAGCCCTTAGCATTGCTGGGCTAACAATCTTGTGTTGCTGTGTTGATGCTAGCTTTTTGGCACCTGTAGTTTTTGGTGGAAAAGCGTTTCTGGATTGGAGAATTTGAGGAGTTTCTAAACTTGACCAACACGCCCTGTGAGGGGAGGCACACTGAGATAATCAGAGGAAGCCTCGACCATCCCTTTGATAGCAATGATAAGGGACGGCTGACTCAACTTTACCCTGAACAGATGAAAGACACTGGAGGGAGTATTTAGCCAGTGAATCGTTACAAAGGTGGTGTCTGGGTTAATTTCCTTTGCCTCTGGCTGAGTTTGTCTTCTGCACCCAGCCAGTGCAAACAGGCTGGAAGTAGGCCAGTTGTTTTTAGTTTGCACAGTTGGGAGCTAAGAGGCATGATGGTGTCACGTTGCAGATTAATTGGCCAGTGGGGTCAGCTGTGCTTTGACCTTTGGCATCTCCTGCAAGTCCAGAGTTGCAACCTGTAAGCCACTTAGTTACTGAACCGGAGGTTTCAGCTCTTGAAGTCTAAATCTTGTTATAGCATTTCATTTATATGAGGAAACATAAAAAATAAAGGCTAAATGTGTAATCTGTAGTTCCAGTTCAACATCAGCCAGAAAACTTTAGTTTAATGGCTGGTCCAGTATCTTTACCAGCAGGTTTAAAGTGGACCTCTTCTGTTTTTCTTTATTTTCCTATATATTTTGTTGCAAACATGAATATTGACGTGTGTGTACAAGTAATCTCTGTGAGCTAAAAGAAAAAGAAAGATCTGAAAGTTTGGTTTGAGACAGTTTTTACCACTCTTGGCTTCCCGTGATGTCATAGAGGCTCATAAGCCCCACCCATATTCTGAAGTATTCTGATAGTGGAGTCCAAGAGTAAACGTCAGGTCCCCTTTAGGTTCGCGTCAGTTCTGACACATAACTGATTGTTACATGTGGTTTTACACACCTCTGCATGGTTGACATAACAGTAATTCAGAGCTAATAGCAGCTTTGCTGAACTCTGATTATTACCTTTCTTAAACCACTTTCACACACTAATGAACATTTAACAAATGAACAGGGAGCTCCATAAAATTAAATATGACAACACAGAATGAATCATTATAGCTCAGCTCAGACAAAAGATGGAGGCCTAAAAGTAAAAATCTGATCATATTAAACTACTACATAAAAATCTGAATGTAATACAATAAAGGAGCTAAAGAAGTGGCAATAAAGCTTAATAAATTCAATATACTCAATAAAACAATACAATGGCTTGCTAAGTGTAGTTTAATGTAGGTTAGGTAACTTATACACATATTTTACTCTTTATTATTGCACGCATGAGGACAGGGTGCTTTAAGCTCATAAAATTTCCTTTATTTTCTGTAAGATAATGCACATCGAACCATTCAAAGCAACATATTAAAAACCCAGCTGAGTTTCAAACTCAAAGCCTGTGCATGTCCAACTAAACGCTCTTATCTCAGGGTCACAAAGTCGTGAGAAGGGCGCGTCAGCTGGCGAATTCTTTCAGTTCTTAGATGTTCAACAAAAGGAATTGTTGGAATGCTTTTGGGCCCGATCTGCTTTCAGGTCTGGTCTGCCTCCCGGGCTGATTTAAGGAGATCCTGTTTGTCCCTTTAGTGGAAGTGTGTCTTCCTTAAATACCTGAAACCAGATTCAGTCTAACCTTCCTACCTCTTTCCAGAAATAGTTCAGTTTTGGCTATAAACCTCGGTGTTTTTGTGGGCCTGTGTTGTATAAATTAGAAATTGAAGACAACTGCTGATAGTAATTATTAAATTCAACACTCAGCATTCAGAGCTGTAAATAAAGCAGGAAATTCTCACGAGTACAAAGGAAGGCGAGCGATGATGCGGTTTATTGTTTTTGTGGGGAACAAACCCTTCAGTAAAAATGATGTTTGTGTTGTGTGCAGGATACAGACATCTCCCCGGCCCAGCGGGACGAGGCCGTGCGCTGGCTGACGGAGCTCCACGGCAGACTGCAGCTGTACCCGGAGACTCTGGTGTTAGCCGTCAGCATCCTGGACCGCTTCCTCGCTCCCATCAAGGTTTGTAAAGGAGCAGCAGGTCTCCTGTAATCCTGCTGTTGGCATGCGAGGGTTTGCAGAGAGCAGCTTAAACCTCACTTCAGAAAACCTGACAATAGGAAATCATGTAAAAAGTAGATGCAGACCAAGGATGTAATAAAAGCCATAATAAATATATACAGCAAGTACATTTTTTGACCCTGGACTTTCAATGCCATTATGGTGCTTTGCTTCTTGCCATCACTGTGGTTATGCTCCAGAGCAGGTTATGTTTGACATTAATAGTTGCAAAAGCATTGCCCAACTGACCTATCATTCCTCTGGAAAATGTTGTCACCATTCTTGGAAGATCACCAGTGTTTTCGGAGCCTGTCTAAAGCAGGGATTATCAAAGTCTTGATGAGTATCTGCCAATGTAGGGAGCGAGCAGACAGTTGAGGCCTGCAAAGGAAAAAAATGTAACCATCAAACAAAATAATTCCCAGACGAGTAATTTAGCATTTGTTTCCCTTCAATGTAAAAAGCTTTCGCCTCACTTCTGCAGCCAACGAGTTTAAAAAGGCTTTTATTTTGAAGGCAAAGATTCTCTGTTTCTGGTTCGCTTCTCACAGTTTCACTGCCACCCGGTGAGTATTCAGGAAGCGTTCCGCGGCAGTCTGCTGATGACCAAGCTGCAGCATCTTTGTAACCAGTTTCACCTAAAAACAGCCAGCAGCACTCGAGGAATACACTTTTTTTTTTCAACCCAACAGCCAGTGGCTGCCAGCGCGTTGCCAACCAAATTAAAAGAGTAATAACATTTTTATTTATATAGTACATTTCATTGCACACTTAATGTGCTTAATATAAACTATACAAATGTAAAAGCCTACGTAAGTATTTTATTCCTGAATGCAATAAAATGATTCAGATGGAGGATAAGATAGAATTGTTGCTGTGTACCATAGAAACTGTAACTGAGTACATGATTGAAATCCTGCTCTGTGAACAGTGATGCTGATGAGCCTGATAGCATGCACAGCAGGCCTTCGTGGCTTTAGATAAACATTGTGGCTGTAACTCTTCTCCAGTCAAAGAGCTTTAAATTATACTTTATATTACACTGTACTATCATGCTGCATCTCCCAGGTATCTGCAGTAATGTGACCAGAGTGGTATCACCTGTTGTTTGAAATAGAAGGGATGGGCCGTTGTGGATGATGTATTCCTGTCGAATGACAGACATTTGTTTCTCCATTCTCGTTTAGTTTCACTTTTGCTCCAAAGAAATCTTCAGTATAATTAAATGTTTGTCAGTCTGTCCATTATCATGACGCTGAATCTCAGATATGAGACGCAGCAGATAAACGTCGGACTCTGCCATCAGTCAAAGTCCTCTTATTCACAACAAAGTGAATATAAACCTTGATATTTGGACTGCCACTATTATGAAACATAATCTTTTTATTCCTCAGCGGCCTCGTGTTGCCCATGTTCCTCCGTACTGCGCAGCACTGGGTTGTTAATTTGACCCGATGAACCTGAAAATGTCTAATTTGTGTGTGGAAGTGCTGTTCAAGTGTAGCAGCACAAGAGAGACTAAAGGAAACCGACTCTACTGTAAATGGAAGTCCTCTGAACACGACCTCAGCCTGTTAGGACGGGCTTAGCTCAGTTATCAGGAGCTTCTTTATTGTTCTATAAATTTCCTCCCTCATAGCCGGCTGGCTGCGTTTGTACAGAAACAGGAAGTGTGAGCTCTGAATGTCGTGTCAGCATCCCTCCACATAGACAGGAAGTTTCTCGCTGAGAAAGACAATGTTTTCAGGTTCATGACGAGCTGTGCATTTGTTGTGTTGCTGTCTTTGTGAGATGTTTTAGACCTTGGCAGTGTGGACATTTTGGCCTGTCCTCACTTGCTGATACTTTAGAGCCAGACTGAGTCAGATACAGGAATCAGAGGGCCACACACATGATAGAAGCACGACCAATGAAGTGCTGAGATAGGTTCAAACCCATCATCTTTTGTTGATGCTTTTTGTTCTGACTTTTTACCCCTCGGCCTAAAACGGCTGATGGGGTATCGTTTGTGGGCAGGCGGCCGATTTTCCACTCTGTGAACACAATAACTCGAGAACCACGTGACCTCGGATGTTCAAATTCACACCATAGGTGTGTCTACTAAAAGTCTCGTACGAGTTTGAATCTCGGCGACCTTGACCTTAAGGTAGAAGTCAGAGGTCAAGTTTTCTGAAAATGTTGTGAACACGATAACTCGAGGAGGAGGTCACCTAGGATTTTCAAACTGAGGCTACAGATTGTTCTTAGTTCTTGCAATAATAATGCAAATCATAGAACGTGACAGTATTTATATTTATATTTATCATGATTCCTGGTTCTTACTTACTCATCAAAAGTGTGTCTGGTGGCACAGTGGTTAGCCTCGCAGCAAGAAGGTCCTGGGTTCGAATCCACCATCTGGCCGGGGCCTTTCTGTGTGGAGTTTAAACGTTCTCCCCATGTCTGCGTGGGTTTTCTCCAGGTGCTCCCACAGCCCAGAGACATGCAGTTAGTGGGGTTAGGTAAACTGGTGATGATTGTGAATGGTTGTCTGTCTCTGTGTTGGCCCTGTGACAGGCTGGTGACCTGTACGGGTGTACCCTGCCTCTTGCCCTGTGGCAGCTGGGATAGGCTCCAGCACGGCCCGTGACCCTGAAAAGGATAAGCGGACGAATATGAATGGATGGTGACCATACATGAGTGATTTATTGATTGATCGGGTTATCTGTTGTCAGGCCCGTCCAAAGTACCTGCGCTGTATCGCCATCGCCTGCTTCTTCCTGGCTGCCAAGACCTGTGAGGAGGATGAGGTAAAGACACACGCTCACGCTCACACACACAGAGATGGCAGGCAGTGCAGCGGACAGTTAACGCTGACTGTGTGTGTGTTTGTCAGTGTGTGCCCTCGCTGAAGGAGCTCGCCGCCTCCAGCAGCTGTGGATGTTCTCCCTCAGAGATCCTGAGGATGGAGAGGATCATCCTGGACAAGCTGAACTGGGATCTGCACACCGCCACAGCGCTGGACTTCGTGCACATTGTACATCTAATCACACAGACACACACATGTACACCTTTTAAGGACCTCCACAGTTACAAAATGAGTTCTTTGTGTCTCACTGAGCATATGTGATTAAAGTCAGCTGGTGACTCCTGGTGGCAAAAACAAGTCACTGCAGTTTAATACATTTAAATCGTGTTTTTAGAAGTGTTTTCCCCCTCTGTCATTGCTTCTAACCCAAACCAGTCCACAGTTCATTTTAGACATTCTCTCTTCTTGATTCAGATCAGTGAATTTTTCCTTCCTCTCCAGTTCCACGCGATGGTGCTGTCGTGTCGATCCAGGTTCTTGGACTCCATGTTGGGACTGAACCGCTCTCAGCACCTCGCCCTGCTCACACAGCGACTCTACCACTGTCTGGCTGACCACACACTCATACAGGTACATACATGTCATATCATTCTGTAGCTAAGAGTAACACAATAAGTAATGTAAGTATTATAAGTATTATTTTATTTATATAAAAAAATTTATATATATACACACACACACACACACACACACACACACACATATATATCCCAGCTCGCCCCTACGGGCGGTCTTTTTGCCCTCCAAGCTTGGGTCTGGGAGCTTGAGGGTCCTGCGCAGTATCTTAGCTGCTCTCACGACCACAGTCTTCTGGACAGAGATCACCGTATTTATCGAGCTTCTCATGTTCCTCCTTCTTCTTCTTCTTCTTCTATCTGTTTTTCCACCATTTTTTTTCCACCATTTGTTCTCCTCTAGTGGAAGAGTACAATCTCGGAGTGTGGGGATGATGAAATCTCCCCCCTGACCTGTCGTCCTGGCTCCCCCTTGCCGTAGCATTTGTGTTGTGCCTCATCAATCTCTAGTTGCGATAGCAGTTGCTTTCTTCGTACGTTGGAACACTGAGCCACAAGTTTGGACATTGGATTTCGAAGAATAGAATAATCCTGTTCATGTAACCGCTCGTTGGGATTACACGTGTACTAGCAGTATCGTCAGGATGCTTCCTAGCCTAGGGATCCTTACTGTATGCCCTGTTGGGATTGGAACTCCTGACCTCCTGCTCCAAAGACGGCAATGTTACCACTACGCCATTCCAGCTGCTACAGTGTTGTCAGCACACACACACACACACTCTATTATGAACAGGTGGTTGCCTTGGATGAGTGGATCAGTAAGTATAACTGCTCAGCTTTGAAGCCCACCTCCACCTGTATGGAGGATGTTCTACTCCTCTCCCTGCCTCTGGAGTCCCATATATACTTGTTGCAGCCTGGGACAGGTTCACTCACATCTTTATTTACTTAATATCTGTAATTTCATGAGCTTAACTTGGTTTCTTGAACATATTTGTCCCTGCTGTGTTTCCATAGCTCAGAGGATCCATGCTGGCCCTGGCCCTCTTCACCCTGGAGCTGGAGACCTGCTGTCCCGACTGGCTGGCTCTGACCATCGAGCTGCTGAGGAAGGCGCAGGTATGTGTCTGTCAGTCGTTGGCGCGCTCACTTAAAGTTCGGTTTATGCTTCAGTGTGACCTTTCAGATCAACCTGGGATTTGATTTTGGCTTTCCAAGCTCTCTTTCTGAAACAGGTGTCGTTATAAAGGTGACACTGATGAGCAGCTGTGTTAACATACTGGATTTGTCAGAGGGCAGCGAGGGGAAGTAAAAGCTGCTAAGCTTGTTCCTCTATTTGCTGTTCAGTAGTCATACCTCAAAAACAAAAACAAGCGAGCACTGACTAATATTTCTCTGCAGCAGCACGATGAAAAAAACCTGGAATCTGATTTTCTTTTAAATAAAAGGGCCAGTAATTATAGACAAGGAAAGGCCTTTGGGTGCAGCTCATCACCAGCTGAGGAGAGAGGACGATAAACAGGGTGAGACAGAGGAGAAAATGGCCAGCAGAGGGCGCTGCACATGCAGCGTGAGCGCAGCAGAAAGGGAAGCAGCATTAAAAGGAACAACAAGGAGAGGAACAAATGCAACAGTCCTAATACTGAGCATCATGACTTTGAGGAGAAGAGTTCAGGTATGAGATGAAGAGCAGCAGCAGCGACCTCACACGTGGAGGACCTTCGCTGTCGGCCGTCATCATGAGCCTGTCAGGATCCTTCTCTTTACCTCATATTTTACTCCTCAGTGGTGAACTATGGGGAAATAGGTTATTGTAGGCCAAATATAAATTCTCTATTTAAGTTATATTAAGTAATGAGTTATGTTTTGCAATAATAAAAAATATTAAAAATGTGACCAGGAAAAAAAAAGGTCAGTCCCTGGAAAATTAAATGCAGTGTTCATGTGACTGAATGATGAAGCAGCACCATTGCTTTTAGTTTTAGTTAACTTTAACCATTTTAACTGGTTTAAAGAATGAAAGGATATTTTATATTACCTTAAGTATCCACTCGGCATCCAAATCATTGAATCCAGGTGTTCCCGTCACTTCCACGGCCGCGGGTGTATAAACCAAGCACCGAGGCATGCAGGCTGCTTCTACAAACATCAGTGAAAGAATGGGTCGCTCTCAGGAGCTCAGCGTGGCACCGTGATAGGATGTCCTGACATTTCCTCACTGCTAAATATTCTCGGGTGTCACGGCTGCAGAGCCTGTGTGAAAATTAGGCTCTTATCTTATTCTCTCTTTGCTTCTCAGATCGACAGCTCTGAGCTGATTCGCAGCCGAGAGCTGGTGGCTCGTAGTCTTTCCACACCGAGAGCTTCCCTGCCTCCGAACACCATCTACATCTACCAACCCCTGCAGCCCACACCGCCCTGCTGCGCACCGGGTACGTTTGATTTCTACATCAGAGCCTGTTATCAGATTTTGCTGGAGGAAAACATCAGTGTGGGTATTGTAGGCACCATCTTAGACAAGAAGAATAAAATAAGCACGATATCTACATTGCTTCTAGAAGTCTTGCTTTTGAACAACCATCTTGAGAAGTACATTTAGGATCACAATGTGCCATAAAACTGTTTTTGCCATGCATAAGTCATAATTTCAACCTGTGCTGAAGAAGTTCGCCCCAAATAAGGTTTCAAAACCTTTTTTTTGGCCCCTGGAAATTAAATTTCTGTCACCATCTTTGCTGTTGCAGTATTCTCCATGGACTTAAAGTCTTTGAGCACCACGTTCCTCTATTATTAAGCCACTGTAAATGGAGAAGTGTCAGCATTAGAGGGCATGAGATATATCTGTGACAACCTTCTTTCTAGGGACCACCTCCTCCTCCTCCTCCTCCACCACTGAGTCTTCCAGGGACCACGTCACCTCTGCCCAGCCACAGTCTACTGCTGCTGGTGTGGAGGAGGAGGAGACCCAGCAGTCCTGGAGCGCCATCTCCTCCTTCTCTGCAGACAGCAGCATCCCAGCTCTGCTTTCTCCCCCCGACACCTCCGCCATCTTAATCACCTGCAGAAGGTCACGCTGCGCTGCAAGGCCTCCACCAAACGCAAGGTGACTCCATATTCTTCTGACATTTTGTACGACAAATAATCAAAGCGTTTGCCATTACCTGTCATAGTGTATCGACACTGTTACCACTGTTGTTTTCTCCTCTTGGATCTGTATGATAGAGAGCAGGGAAATCTCTAATATGGTCATCCTAGACCGAGAAGCTCCACCCACCTGATGTTCAAATGTTCTGTTAGCTAGGGGCAGTCGTACAGGAGAAAAGTTCACTGTCATGGAAGGAAAGGGAGATAAACCAGCTTGTTACAGACAGAGTTTGAACTGCGGTGCTGCACTAAGGCTCAGTCAGATTATTTTGAACTCTGAATCATTCAAAGCTACTCAAGAATAAAAATGCGGAGCTGGAAATGAGCAGAATAGGAGAATCAGTAGCTGTAGGCTCACAGCTGATCTGTCTGCACGTCCAGGTGGAGGAGATGGAGGTGGACGACTTTTACGATGGCATCAAACGTCTCTACAACGAAGATGTCACCACCAGTACCGCTGCCGTCCAGGAGGGGGCAACAACAGCAGGCGGAGAAGGAGGAGGTGGCGGTCTGCCGGTTCAACAGGAAGGCAGCTCCTCCCCCTGCCCACCGCTGCAGCCAGCCAGCGCCTCCTAGAGACCAAACAGGAAGCTGCTTACCAAAACCGCCTCGACACAAACGTCTTCCTGTTTTTAGGCAACTCTTGTGACACGACCCTCAGAATAAAGGCATCAAAGTCGGAGAAAGATTCGGTGTAAAAGTGGCAGCTCTGAGGGGAAAGTTGCCCATCAGAGTTGCCACTAAAACAGGATGATGTCGGAGGTTGAGGCGGTTTTGGTTGCAATGAAACGACCCCCGTCCCGCTGCCACTCAGTGTGGCGCCGAGCTGTTCGGGCGCCCCGTGGTCGGCTCCCATCATCCCCTGCAGCAGGACGACAGAGCCCCAAAAAAATATTTAAACATTCAAAAACTAAAAAACCTGCCGCTGCTACTCTTTTCTTATTAATTCTATTTGTTGAACACAAACACGAGAAAATCACTTAAAAAAATTAAGTAGAAGAAGCTGAAAAAAAGCTAGACTTAACTTCCTGTTTCTGTTTGTCACCTTATATTTGTCGTCTTTATTTTCATGTATTTATACGTTTATCCTGCCCCCACCTCACTCTGCGTATTTATAACCTCTTTATAGAGACTGAATAAACATATTCATCTTTAGGAATAGATTAATATCTGTAGCTTTCACCCTGTTGAAGACAAAGTTTTCTTGTAGTGCGGTCTGATTGTTAAGAAGATGCTAATATAAACATTTACTTTATTTTTCCTTCCAGCTTGTTGTGACGGCTCAATGAATGAAAGCTTCTCTGCAGCCTGAACCTCGTCCTGCAGGCGTTTCGCCCACCCAGGGTTCATTAACTGGCTGTTTTGGCTTATGTGGTATAAGCAAACAGTCCGCGTGAGCGTTAGAATAGCAGCTCTGACTTAACTAATCCTGGCTAACATGAAGTTATCCAGCTAAATTGATCATTAAGCGGCTGCTTTAAATGAATAGACAGAAATGTGCGTTTTAAGCTGTTTTCTTTGGAGTTGAGTGACAATCTTCACTTTGATATTCAAAAGTTTGTTTTTTTCTTTGTTCTTAATCCCATAATGTTCAGTATATTTTCCTTCATCCAAAAAGCTCTGCTGTTCCTGCTGTGGGAGCTGCCGGTGGCTGTACCGGGTCCCTGAACGCACCACGGCACCACTAAATAAAGAGCATGAAAACTGAGCGAGTACTGTCTTCTGTTTTTCTGTTTACTTTCAGAGTAACTGTGAAAAGTCTCACTGAGTAAAGGACAATGATCACTTAGATGACCTTCTCCTCCACGTATACCGGCATCTGTCAGATTTTTGCCTTCGCTACAGTGGAAACAAAACGAGCTCTGACTGACGGCAGTCTGTAACACCAAAACGCTCAGTATATGAGATTTAATTTGAAAGGTAACGTCTACTTTCTGAACATTTTCCTGTTTAGCGCAAACAAAACCCAAACCCTAGGCGGGTCATCAATGACCTGGTGGACTTTGAATCACGAGGGTCCACAGAGATGGTGTTTTTCAGAACTGCACTGTGGAATAATCCAAGAATGTAGCCTTGGTCTAATAAGTCACATTCTCTGTTACATCATGTGTTTGATGGGGTTTATGTGCTGACAGGCGATAGAAGCAGCTGCAGGGAAGGGTCTGCTTGGAGACCTTGGATCCACCCATCTTTCCATTAGCACAGTTGGGACACCTTGGGAAAACTTTCAGGGTTAAAAATGGAGTGGTGGAGGAGGGGAAATCCGGACAGAGTGCAGAAAATGTTTTTGATGATGAAGCTGGGTTTTCTTCGTTAGCTGGAATCACCGCGTGGTTATCCACTCTCTCCGTTAACTCCGGCTTTCTGCTTCACGATCTGTGCGCGCTCACACTAAAGGAGGACGTCTGATTCGTCATGTGACGCTTTTCCTGTTTGATTAGGAATATACTGCACGTGAAGCATATTTAAAACAAAAACGTCAATCATAACCTGCTCCCCACCAGGTTACGATGAGTATAAATGACTTTACTAACCCATTGATCCTGCCTTGCAGCACACCCCTCTGACCAAGAGGATGGCAGACATGGTAAAACAATTATAAACACAACTGATGCACAGCATCCAGAATGCATGCATATCAACAAAAACCGCGATCACACTGAGCGAGGGAAGCACATGCTTGATCCTTTAAAGTGGATTTAAACTGCCCCACAGCCATGAGCTCTCACTGTTTTAGCTGATTATTCCAGGAAAAAAGGGGACAGCATGTTTAAGAGCACCCCCGAGTCCGATTCTGGGACCGAACATTTGTAAAATACTGTGAGAGCAAAGGCCACACGCACAGATGAGCAGGAACCAGCCAGAGCAGAGAGGATCTTCCAGACTTTTTGTACTCCAAAAGCCTGCAGCTTTGGATCAAGTCCAAACCTCGGTGTAATCCAAGTGAGGGCTGTCCCCAGGTTTTCTTCTGTTTCTGCTCTGTGGAGCCTTTTACAGGACATTAACCTCTGTTCCCTGCATTGTCTCGAGCTCACGACAGCGTCACGGTTTCAGGCTCCCTGACCTCAGCGGACTTGTTTTTCCTTTGTTTTGTTTTCCATGTCCCTTTTCCTTTAAAACCACTTCCCAGAGCTGGCTGCAGATGACAGAGTGGAAAAACCTGAAAACGGTTACTTCAAGCCACAGCTGCTGACTGTAGGTGCAGGTTAGGGCTACTGGAAGGGTTGGCACTTCACTGTGACGGATAAACTTTGGGGTAAGAAGCATACCTATGAGTTTATGTCCCCCCCTCCTACAAACAGAGTGGACCAGGCAGCAGTCACTGTAGGAGAAGCACGGGAAACTTTTAGTCAGAATTAAAGAACCGCTGATCCAAATGATGTCAAACCCGGCATTGAACTTGCTCGAGTCCCCGCCAACACACACGCCGAGTTTGAATCAGTTTGGATGACGGGTTGATGAGATGGGCAGGGACAAAAAGAGTGAGATTTCTCCAATTTCAAGTAAATAACTTTGGCAACAAAGGCGTTATTATCTAATACTGAACTGGAGCTGAAAAAGGCTACAGGTCAGACCGGTTATATAGGAACGGCCGCTCTGCTGCTGGGCTTGTTCAGACAAAACCACACACACACACACACACTTATATACACACACTTGTTTCTACTTCTGTGTGTTGCGATACCTCAGATAGATAATCCAGAAAAACCTTGTTTTCACCCTCCAAGAGCATTTTTGGAAAATATGCCTTCACAGTTCCAAGCTCAGCAGACAAAGACTCTTCACTTTAAAATTTACACTTAATTCGACTGTTTAAGTTTTAGTTCCCACAACAGGAGTGACAATCACCCAAACACACACAGTCAGGATCGCACATGCACACAAGCACCAACAGTTTTGAAACACAAACAGAAACCCCCACACCCACGGTGTCACAAACACACTCCTGCACACCGTCCAACTCGCAGAATTTGTATTTAATTGCAACATTTCAGAGCAGGCCTTCATCGGGCCTTTCAAACATGAAAAAAAACATCCAACTGTGAGACATATTTAAAAATATAATGTGCATCTGTCAAAGTAAACATCAGAAAAATCTGCAAACGAAACACTCAAATTTACCCTCGTAGTTGTGAGAGGATAATACTTGTGTTTTTACATGTCTTAATCTTTAAAGATGCAAATTCCTCCTGATCCTTTTACAAACTCTCCATCAGTTTGTTTTTCTTGATTTGCATCCATCCAGAAGTGTTCACGCTCCGCCGAGAAGATAAAAGATCTTCACCCCAATAACACAAAACATGGAAATTACTGGAAATTTCCATGTTTTGTGTCTGTTTTTGCCCCTGTCTCAAGTTAGCCAGCATTTGCTAGCCAGACTTTGAGAATTAGGCTAGGCTAGCAGCAAAACTAGCTGAAATTTACTATTACCCACTTCATGCTGCCAGCTAACAGCCATAGTTAGCTGACACAGGCTAGCATTAGCCACTCAAGCCAATGGACACCAGGCGAAATTAGTAAGCACTAACACAAAACTACAGATGCTGACGGGAACTCCAAATACAAAGGTGGACAATATAATGGAAACATTCGGCAACAAGTTGCAACTGAATGAAACATCACAAGCCACGTTTATTTCAACGTAGCCCTTAAATTTGTAGCTTGTCTATAAATTGCAAGGGAATCATGTGACATTCTGGGATATGTGCTTATTTACTTTCTTGTTGTGCATTATACTGGTCTCATATCAATAAATTAAATACATGCTATCCAGGAGGTAGTTAGCTTGTGACCATCTAAATCATAAGCTGTTTCTAGAGTGGCTCTAATGGCCGATTTGTCCACGATACTTTGATGAACTCGGACTAAAGGCTGCCTAAAAGGAAGGAGATCAGTGAGCAAACTGATGGACGGTTTGTAACCAGCCGGAGGAATGTAAAGCAGACACTAACAGAGCAGCAGTGCCGTCTCCAAACCCTGAACGACTCTCAGTAAATGAATCAGGGCTGAAACTGAACCCGGCTCTGCCTGCGGCCTGTAAACGTACACCTCGTGTATTTTCCTGCCACAACAGCGAGATAAGGAAGCCATGCTGAAAACCGGCCATGTGCTCGTAATAACCATCACATTCTTCAGATCGTGTTTCTGCTTCTTTGTGATACAGTCTTTTGTTGGGCATTCAAAGTCCACTGTAGAAACTGCAGTTGTTTGGCCTGAGCTCAAGGTTTAGGCCTTCCAAAAGATGAATCTCTCTTTTGTTAGCAAAACAAGTGGTTAAATATCAGACTGCACATATATCCAGTTGGAGAGGCTTCTGGCAGTCGATCGGCAGTGGCAATGAGCCTACAGATGAGGTTTTTAAAAGCAAAAGCTCATGGCTGTGGTTGAGAAAGTAGGTTTGTCTGTTGGTAAGGGTTCACAGTTCCGAAAAGCTGCTCTTAACAGAGCAGAGAGGACACGTCAGGTCCTACGAAAACCTGAAAATATGCAGTGTTGTGCATCCACCGTGACGAAATCCAGTTTATCCTGCCGCATATTTTCAGTTTCACCGAAGAAGCGATTAATGGTATGTCACTGCTTCTTCTGTAACACAGGGTCATTCTTAAAAAGGTGCTTTTAGTAATTACCAGTTTCACCACCAGGGGGTGTGTTGAGATTTATATTTTTTACAAAGAACATTTCCTCAAAAAAAATAAATAAATAAATAAAAATTCCCACGCAGGAATTGAGGTTTCTCCCACGACGTCACGCAGACATTGCTCAAGATTGCCCACTTAAAAAAAACCCCCAGTCTTTGCTTTGGTTGCTAGCAGATTGCCTCGGTTGCCTGTAATTTGCAAAAACTTGCTAACATGTATCAAAATGTGCACCATTGAAAGGAAATGGTCCCCATTTCCAGTTAATGTTGCACTTTTCAGCTTCACTACAGCCTTGAGATTAGCTGGACGGTGTTTGTAAAAGAAGTTTGTCACTTCCAGCAATATGCTAGCAACCAAAACAATCACAAGAATGTTTTTGACAACCGGTTGGGCAATATTCATTTTTCCCCTAGGGACAGGTGGATCGCTAGGGGACAAATGGGGGTCTATAGGTCGGTGTGGCTGGGGTGCTAGCAATAATTTTCCCAGCAACTGCCAGCAACCACTTGCAACTGGTTTGGGAATACTCATTCTAAGCTTGTGTGACTATGGCCTTATTCGCTTGATCCGACATTGTAAATAAGAATCTATCTCTAATGGTTGAATAAGGATTCCTCTGAACCACTATGCCATCCTGTGGTATAAATTAGAATTACACAAAAGTATGGCATTGCCCTAGGTCAACTTTGGCTAATACAGACTTTGATGTTTTGGACATCAAGTTGTAGCGGTTGTTTCTTTGGACCATCTCAGGAGCTTCTGCTGATTTTGGAAGGTTTTAATAGAATAGTCTCGTTCCGCTAATATGTAACTAACAATGTAGCTATTCAATACTGGTTTTAGTATTAAGTAGCAAGAGTGGTAAGAGTGACTGCTACAGGAGGAAGATGCTCCATTTTGTGGCCTGTTAAAACTGTAAAGTTATATTAAAGTGAATTATGCAGTGAGACAATCAACTGGTAGTTTTTGCTGTTATCTCTAACTTGGACGCATGCTGATGCTGATATGACAAAGTACCATGAGTGACAAACCATTAGCCGCTTCTTCACCTCCACCTTGGTAGTTTTTGAGACCAGTTGTCCAGATAACAGTTCGGTCTGGTTGCAGGACTATTTATGTTTAAGGAATGCAGCAAATGACGTTGACCTCTTCACCTTCGCCATGCCCACAACAGTCAACGGCCTCTCTCCTGAAGCTGAGGAGGTGTGGTGGCGCAGATGGCGGCTTTCCCTCTGCTGCTGCTGCTCCCAGCTGGAGTTTGCCCTCCCGACAGATTTCTTTCCCATAACATCCTGCAGCGGCGCTCCGAGCACGTGGAACGTTTCCAACGTTGCGTCGCCGCTCAGGTATTGCCAAGGTCTCTTACCTGCCAAGTCTCTCTGCTTCACGTTGGCTTGGAACTTCTTAACCAGCAACTGTATGATGTTTTTGTGTCCGTGCATGACGGCGAGGTGGAGAGGCGTGTGACCGCTGTTAGCCCTGGCGTTTATGTCCCAGGTCAGACTTAGCTTTTCGGCCCCATACCTGAAACCAAAAAAAGATGATGGATGATAACACATTATTCATGCCAGATTTTACAAGAGATTCAATACCTCGTCACTGCTCTACCTTCCGCTGTTAACAGGAAAACCTCAGCAGACAATAATCCATGTAAGCATTCCTAATTATAGGCCACAATGTTCCAAAGTACGCAGAGTTTCTGGCGTACCCTAGAGTGTTGAGCACTCGGTGGTCACCATGTTTGGCAATCCAGTGCAGCACAGTGAAGCCAGAGATGAAGTCTTTTTTGTTGAGCAGGGATGGGTCCTCTCTGAAGAGGGAGTAGATGTCCGTCCAGTTGCCCGCCGCCCCCTTAATCATCCAGGCGTGCTCCCTGGACTCCAAAGGAAGCAGCGACTGGTGACAGGAGCAAACATCACATTTATTAACGAAGCTTCATCATGTATTACATGAAATTTGTGAGGTAAAAGGAAAATCAATTCCATACTATTAAATAGACTCATGTTAATCACAGATATCACTGTTCATTTTAAGGATTGGCTGTTTTTAAGCCTTACAAGTCGGCTGCGACCGTCACGCTGGGTGGAGGAGGGAGAAGCTTCTAATGACATGTTCAGCTTGACTCCTTTTTGCACCACCGCCTCGTCCAGACTCGTGAGGCTCGGGTATCGAGGCGGCGTGGAACAGGATGACAACGAGGAGGACGACAGGTTGTGGTGAAGACTCAGTGAGGAAGAAATCCGGTGGAGGCGGCTCCGTCGAGCCATCTCGGTTCCTCCGCCTCTTTCTCCCCTGTCCTCCTCCTGAACGATCTGATCCAGGTCGTCTCCAAGGCTGCGGCACATCCTGCTCTTTTGTTTGGTGCTGAACTGGTCGGTGACCCCCGGGCGGTGCCGCATGTAAGGGAAGGTGACGGAGCTGTCGCTTGTCTCCACCTCGTCACGATCACATAGATCACCTGTGGGGTAAAGTGGAGAGTTCAATATGCTTTAAATCAGCAATTTCCCAACCAGGAGGACCCCAGGTGGAACCGATGTAGCTTCAGCTCTGACCTGCGGAAAGATGCCACGGCATCACTCGTGCTGCAGAGCCCTGATCCTCGTGGAGCTGGTCGGTGGAGCGATGCAGCGGTGACGAACGAGCTGAGGCCTCCTGCTCGTCATAGAGCTGACCTGTGGAGCGATGCCAAGGCAGCGTGGCGTTCCTGTCAACACGACTCATCGCAGACTCCGGCGCTGTATCTCGGGTTCGCTGGACAGTTTCCTGTATTCTGGACACGCCTACATGCTCACCTGTTTTCACAGAAATGTGACAGAGTCAACCCAACACTTTTGATTGGCAGGTTTACTTAATGCAGCCGTGTCTAAAAACACTAAAAAACAAAAACAAAATCATAGCCAGAGGTGCAGCACTGACGCATCTCAGACTATAACTTATTTACTAAATTTAAAAATTGGTAAGTTTATCCCCCACTCTGCATTTAATCATTAGTTATTATTAATCTCTGTCTCTCTTCCACAGCATGTCTTTTGTCCTGTCTCTCTCCCCTCAGCCCCAACCGGTCACAGCAGATGACTGCCCCTCCCTGAGCCTGGTTCTACCGGAGGTTTCTTCCTGTTAAAAGGGAGTTTTTCCTTCCCACTGTCGCCAAATGCTTGCTCCTAGGGGTCCTTTTGATTGTTGGGTTTTCTCTCTAATTATTGTAGGGTCTTTACCTTACAACATAAAGCACTGTTTGTTGTTATTTGATGCTATATAAATAAAATTTAATTGATTTTTTAAATTTATTTAAATGAATAATGTTGCTGGATTAAGTCAACAATAAACCTTTTTAATGTGGAACTTATGATTTACTGTATTTTCACTAATGTCTGTATTACTGAGTGCACCATGCAAAACTTATCATAATAATCAGCCAATCACATGGCAGCAATTCAACGAATGCACATGCAGACGTAGTCAAGGCGACCTGCTGGAGTTCAAACTGAGGGTCAGAAAGGTGATTTAAGTAACTTTGAATGTGGCATGGTTGTTGGTGCCATAGCGGCTGGTCTGTTTCAGAAACTGCTGATCTGCCGGGATTTTCCCACATAACCATCTCTAAGGTTTACAGAGAACGACCCGAAAAAGAGAAAGTATCCAGTGAGCAGCAGGTCTCTGGGAGAAAATGGCTTGCTGATGTCAGAGGTCAGAGGAGAACGGCCAGACTGCTTCAAGCTGATAAGAAGGCAACAGTAACTCAGAGAGCCACTCGTTACAGCCGAGAACAGGAAACTGAGGCTACAGCTCACAGAGGCTCACCGAAGACGGGAAAAATGTTGCCTGGTCATAGGTATGCTGGTCTCATTTAAACACCACAGCCTACCTGAGTATTGTTACTGAACGTGACCTTTATGACCACAGTGCACCCATCTTCTGATGGCTGCGTCTAGCAGGATAACGCTCCCATGTCACAAAACCATCTCAAACTGGTTTCTTGAATATGTAATTGCACTCAAACGGCCTCCACAATCCAACAGAGCACCTTTGGGATGTGGTGGAACGGGAGATTAATGAAATAAACATAAGTAAATAAATCGAGTTGCTTGGTTTAGTATGGAACAGCTTTTCGTGTGGACTCTGTTTCTCCAGTTTTATGTGCAAAATTAAAAAACTGCAAACTTCAAATAAATAAATGATTCAATAGATATCCTAATATCCTAATTTTTTTTTCAGTTTTATTGAGTTAAATTGATTTCTTTTTTGATAGAAACTATTTTCAGTAGTGGACTAAAACTGATGTGATCTGATGGCTTCTGAGCAGCTAACAGTATCACACAGACCTGCTGGTGTACCTGACGCTCTGGTGGAGAAGCCGCCAGCGGACGAGGGTGAGTAGATGCTGCTGTGGCTCTGATTGGACCCCTGTCTGGGTTCCCTTGTTATGGGTGAGTATTGGCGGATGTTTTGGTGCAGTGCGGTCTCTGAAGGCAGGCTGCGTTTGGTTGCTTCACCGGGTCCCAGCCTCAGTCCCGCCAAGCCTGCGTGGTGAGGGGTCAGGGGCTCGTCTTCAGCATCCTGGATATAAATCTGTGGGACAGTGGGAGGTGCTGGCACGTCTATGATGCACGGTGTGGAGGAAGCATGGCCCTCGCTGTGTCACCGAGCGGTGCATTCAGGGGCCACGCTCCTCCTGCTGAACTTCGCTTCATGGGAAAATCCTCTTCCTCATCTTCATCATAACTCACAGCAGATCTGTAGCTCTGCCTGTGTTTCACACCCCGCTGGATGAGCTGAGGATGTGCAGGAGCCTCCTGATGAAGACCCTCCTCTGGCTGGGACCTCCCTCTGAGGGCCTCTGGTCCCGGGCTGGTTTCTCTGTGAGGGGGTGCAGGTGTGACACCGGGACGAGGGCCATAACCCACGCTCTGCTGCACCCCTTTAGAAGCCTGATCTGATGCAGGAGGTGTGGACAGACTGGGTGTCTTCAGCTCTGGTTTCTGTGGGGTGTGACTCACCACCTGAGCTGTTACTGGTCGTATAACCTGGCCAGGTGTGCTGTTTACCTGCTGCTGTTTCAGCCTGAAATTTGCTGCCATGTTGCTGTTGTTGTTCAGGCTGATCCCAGTTGGACCCCGAGAGGTCGGCATATCCCCCTCAGTACCCTGAAGGTAACTCCTCTGCACTGAGGAAGGTGCAGGCATGACCCTCACAGGGTCGCTGAGGGGAGCATTTGGGGGCCGCACTCCTCCTGCTGAACCTTGAATCACTGTGACCTCCTCCTCTTCCTCATAACTCACAGCAGTTTTGTAGCTCTGCCTGTGTTTCACACGGTGTAGGGCGAGCTGAGAATGTGCAGGAGCCTCCTGATGAAGACCCTCCTCTGGCTGGGACCTCCTTCTGAGGGCCTCTGGTCCTGGGCTGGTTTCTCTGTGAGGGGGTGCAGGTGTGACACCAGGAAGAGGACCATAACCCACGCTCTGCTGCACCCCCTTAGAAGCCTGATCTGAGGCAGGAGGTGTGGACAGACTGGGTGCCTTCAGTTTTGGTTTCTGTGGGGTGTGACTCACCACCTGGGTTGTTGCTGGTCTTATAACCTGGCCAGGTGTGCTGTTTACCTGCTGTTTCCGGTTAAAATTCTCCCCCACGTTGTTGTTGTTGTTCAGGAGGATCCCAGCTGCAGGTAGGATTGTTTTCAGTCCAGTTTCTCCCGGCGGGGCGGGTGTAGTCGCCTCCTTCTGCTCTAGTTTCTGGCGAGGCTCGTTCAGGGCGGCATTCTCGGTCTTCTTCCCGACCGGGACCCACGGAGGGTCGGAGGAACCCACTTCAGCACCGCTACCTGGAACATATCCTCTGAATTGCTTCCTGAGAGTCACATGAGCCACCCCGTCCACCTGCTTAACGGTGGCCACCGAGTTGACGAACTTCTTGAAGAACTGTCGGTTCCGGTCCCGGTCCGGATGGTCCCGAATGAAGTTCCTGAAGTGCAGAATGAGATCGGAGTTTTTCACCGTGCCCCCCTGCCTCTGGAGGAAAAACAGCACCGCGTCCTGAGACAACTCTGTGGCCATTACGCTCCTGAATCTGCTCTCTGCGGCTCCGCTTTCTCTCTCTCTCCCGCCCTGCTAGTCTCAAAGGTCAGGAGCTGTTTCTGTCAGACCAGGATAAACTCCGCCCACCTCAGGTATTTAACCGCACACTCACCTGCTGCGTGTCTGCAGGTAACCCGGATGTGTGTGGAGGCTTTAAACGGAGTAAAACATCAAAGAAGCTCCTGTTACAGGAACTGACGGTGATAAGAATCATGCGCTTTGTAACAAAGAGGGAAGCTCAAAGGCTTCAGCAGGTTTCTGGAGAAGGTCCACGAGTTCACCTGCTGCTCTTTTACAGGTGGACCAAAAACATACTGATTCTTTCTGACTTCAGTTCCATTTCATTCAGTTTCAGTTTGTTTGAAAGCGGATTAGAGTCAGTGAGTGAAAGTTAAAGGGAGTGAGTGAGTGGGGTTACAATCTGGAGAAAGAAAAATCCAAATTTAGCCATTAAAGTTAAGGTCTGAGAGAAAAAAAGGGTAATTTGTGGAAAGAATTGGTAAATTTATTAGAAAAAAATGACCAGTTTATGACAAACCCCCTGGACATTTTATGAGAAGGTCTGAAGAAAAGCTAAATTTATGAGGAAAAACTGTTTAAAAATGGCAAGATTATGTGACAGAAACGTCCAATTTATGATTTAAACTCAGAAAATCTATATGGAAAAAAGGCAAATTCATCTAAAAAATTTGGCAATTTAAAAAATGGCAAAGGTATGGGACAAAAAATATAAATTTATGAGAAAAATATGGAAAATTCATAAATACATATTTTCAAGACGAAAATGGCAAATCTACACAAATAATAAAACTTAAGAGAAAAAAAAGATACTTTTCTTATAAATTTGATGGTTTCCACTAAGTGGTGGTTTTCAGCTTCCTTTTAGCCAACTATAATCTTACTGTTCATATTACACATCTGACTCTTTTTCATATAGTATCACTGATTTAACTGAAATGACTAGAAATTGGATTTGAATGGTGGACAGATTAGCTGAATAAAAGCTGGTGTGTGCATGTGTGTGTGTGTGTGTGTGTGTGCAGAACAGCATGGAGAGAAGAGTCTGACAGTATTTACAAAAAAAACATTTATTTTGGGAAAAAAAAGTTATTTTTCTTTAATTGTTCTCAATTCTTTCAGAAGGCAAACAATGAATTTCATTCAACAATAAATCAGAATCTTTAGTGCCTCTGAAAAAAAACCCAATGATCAACAGTACAATCAGGGTTATTGATGAGGACATACGGCTGTGTGTGTGTGTGTGTGCGTGTGTGTGTGTGTGTGTGTTGTACTGCTTGGAGAATATTTAAAGAGGTGCTCTCAAACTAAACATGTAGGTGTGGAATAAACAATAAAAACCCTCCACTGATCAGAAGCAAATAAATATTTTATACTGCAGAAATGAAAGCGTTCAGTATGAAGTGAAGGGAAGACAGATGGTGCCTGTTTTACTGCAATGCTGAGAAAAGTCTATAAACCTGATCCTGCAGTCACACACAGCGGAACTACGGAAGCCCAGATGTGACAAAAATGGAAGGAAAAAATGCGAATAACATTTTAAAATAAATTACAAGGTCTGGTCAGTGTCTCCCACTTGTTTTCTACATTTTAAAAAAAAGTTTTTCCTGAATTTAATAAAGAATAAGTCAATGACATCAATCCAAACAGAATTAAAGGGACAGTCCACCAATTTTAAGTGGTTTTAAAAATGTAAAAGTCTTTCATTAACATTCATTCCTCACACCCTACAATATTCATCTTCTGGTTTTTTTTTAACAATTAAAAACAGGAACCAAGTTGAACTTTTCTTAAATCAAAGTCAGCACAACAGGATCAAACCTGCAGTGACTCTGTGTCCCATCAGTGGGCCCCACCCCACAGTTTGAGAACCACAGGCCTGTACTAACAGCAGACTTCTTTCTCTCTGCATCCTCCACTGGATTTAGTAACTGAAATGATGTAATGTGGAGCTGGAGAAAGCGCCAATACTGACCCTGGAAAAAACAGCTTAGGATAAAGGATAGATGCATCCATGAGGCCTCAGACTAGGAGACACTGCCAAGCTGAGGTGTTTCATGTCACGTCCAACTGAGCTGGAGAGATTAGATCTATTGGCTTCTAGAAGAGCTGGAGGAGGTGGCCAGGGAGAGGGAGGCTTGTGCATCTCTGCTTAGACTCCTACTCCCACAGCCCAGACTCAGATAAGAGGCAGAAAATGGATGAATGGATAAGAAACTGCAGAATTTAAAAATAAAGTGATAAAAGTGGCGTCTGAAGGTTTTACAGTGTGTGTTTCTCTGAGAGAGCTGGACTGAAAGGAGATTATCAAAATTTTCTGTTTTCTATGAAACTGAAGGTCTTTGACAAGTTTCTGAATGGACAATAATTAAAATAAGATCAATAATAAGCAGCTGTGTTGCACAGTTAATTTAAAGTTTTGCGGGAGCCCTGAAAATGTTTCTGTAAATGATCCAAAAATTAAAACATAACCTCTCAAATCTAAGCTTCTTCTCAGCATCACAGAATTAAATATCTTTGGGTCGAAACTGTTATTCTTCTGATTATTATTATTTTTTTTTAAGTTAACATCTGTCGAAATTCAGTGGATTTTAAGGTGACTGTTGCAGCTGTGGCTTTCTTAAAATGCAGGGGAAAAAATAGTCGACATTTCTGTCATAAAAGACTCCAAAATCCAAAAAGAAACCAAGCTGAAATCTGCAAAACATCAGCCTGTGCAAGTCTTTGGAATCTGAACTCTTCCTCTTGAAACGTCCGACAGAGGTGGAGGACAGTGCGTCTGGGATCAGTCTAAGCTCTGCTGCACACAGCGGTGGGACTGCCACACAGTGCTACAAGCTGCAGACGTGCAGACAGCAGCGGCAGTAGTTGTGTTACAGTTTGACGTGACAGTGACGATTACAGTTCATCTTCGGGATTTTGCGCTTTTTGTCCAGTGAAACGACGACGATTTTGGCGTTAGGTTCCTTAACGTGACTGTGAGAGTGAGGCGGGCTCTGTGGAAGGATGGAGGAGATGATGATGTTTTACAGATGGTGGTGTTTTCTCTTTGGGAGGTAACTGCTCACTTCCACCAGCCGTCAGATAGGATGACATCACGGAGAAGGTCTGAAAGTTTGAGGCTCCTGAAAGCCTCATCGGGGGATTAAAGGACAATTCCAGTGTAATAATATTAATATTCACCTCCATATTATTTATTCTTGAAGTAGCTTTGCATAATTCACAGTTCAAAATAATCATTATTTATCTTATACTGGAGCTTGGTACATCCCCTCTACCTGTAACAAACTATTTGAACTCCTTTCTTCTGATTGGCTGCTCATTGTTGATAGACGGTTTGAACGGTAGGTGGGCGGGGCTTCTGTGCTCACAGCCCTGAGCTGTGTACTTAAGATAACTATATTAGGGATGATCCAGTGTTTCCTGCAAATATGGATTTGATTTGTTGCAGTGGGGGGTCACGTGGACCTGTTAACATGCAGCTCCACTCCAGCTGCTCAGGTCTTCTTAAATTATTCATCAAATAAAACAACGCCCCCCCACCCCCGCCCAGAGGCTACGTCCATCTTTTATTCCATCTTTGTGTGTCTCGTGGTTTTCCTCCCTCCTCTGGGATACCTGCCCTGTTCTTATTAGTTCCTCCTGTTTCCACCTGTGTCTCCAGACTATATATACACACACCTGAATGTGTACATATAGTCTTGTCTTTCTCTTCGTCTGCCTCTCACACTTTTAGTACTTGTTTTTTTGTACATTCTTTGATGAGCTCAGTGCATTAAATACAGCGGTAGTAGCCAGATACCACGCTTCATATTTAACTGACATCACGGTCTCATTTTGTTAAACTCGACTCTCTTCCACACTTCCTCTACTTGCATCTCCGGTGGGGGAGGGACTACGAGGCAAAGGGAAGAGGTGAGGATGTATAAAGTGAAAAATGGGAAAGGGAAACACTGGATATCTCCTCTTTATGACATCATACAAATCCATCAGTAGAAGAACTGTGTGAAACTGAGCCTGCGGAGCAGTCTGAAACTTTGGCTGTGTTTAATATGAACATCCACCACTGTAACAGGATATATATATGACAGGAAATAAGGAAAAGCAGAAGAGGTCCACGTGTTAAAAAAATGGAGAAAACGATCCACCGTACTGGACTTGTCCTTTGAAGGATTTGATGTTAAACTTTCCTGGAAATCCTCTGACCTTAAAGTCACTCATTGGAGCAGAGTGTGGTTAGAAATATTAGCTGGGCAGGTGAACAGAGGTCTATCGTGCAGTCAGGTGAGAACAGAAAGAGGCACATTAAAGGCTTTTCTTCATGTGTGAAGTCTGCATAGTCATTTCAGAGTGGGCGGAATCTGTTTTAGGCCCTCCTTCATGGACAGCTCCTTCACCTTTTAGGGAGCTACCTGTCCTTCATGTCCGTGACTTCACAGTGATGTCACAGTGGTAGATCTGACCACATGGGTAGTGCCTGTAATCGCAGCGGGTGGAAGCAGAGGTGGAAACAAAGAAGAGCAGGGCACAGTGCTTGCCGCGGACCAGCCGTGGGCCTCCGCCAGCTCTGCTGGTAGGCTCTCGGCCAACTGCGTCAGCTGCTCCTCCCCCTTCGAATGAGGTCGTCCAGGTGCCGCTGGCGGATCAGAAGCGAGGGCTTGGCGCTGACGTAGTGGCGGTAGTCTTGGAGCTGGGGTTCACTGAGGTAGCCGGAAAGGATGGCATAGACCACGCGCTGCCGCCGGTCAAGGTTCTCCTTTAGCTCACGAGCATCTTCGGTTTGGCGAAGGAGCAGAGAGCGCTTGTGATTAAGCGAGTCCTGAGGAAGAGGAAAACAAACACATATATCAGTTTCTTCTTTGTTTACATATTTCACTATCACATGTCAATAACTCTGGTATTCTCTCTCCTGTAGCTTGCATTTTGTCCTGTTTGTTGCCCCTCCTTGAGCCTGATTTGGCTGGAGTTTTCTTCCTGTTAAAAAGGGAGTTCTTCCCTACAGTCACCAAGTGTTTGATCATAGCAGATCTCCTGATTGCTGGGGTTTTCTTTTTAATGTTGCAGGGTCTTTACCTTAACTTTAACAGGTGCTTTGAGAGGACTGTTGTTAGACAAATTAAAATTTACTGCAGTTTGTTGCTTTGTTGTCTGTTTGGGACACTGTCGCCACCTGCTGGCTTTCTGTACGCTCTTTTAGTTACTGTTACTGTTCTAACAACTCCTGTCTTTGTTTTTCCAGATGACATATCACCAAGTGATAAGACAACTTAATTCTTTACTCTGCACAAACTAAAATCACTATGCGTCTGCACCCTCTGTGGTTTGCAACTGTGACACTGAGTAAACAGATGGATGCTACTTCAGCTCCCCCTTGTGGCTACAGATGGAAAACTTTTTTCTTTTATAAAGCTTTCTTTACAAGTGTGGCTGCAAAAAAAGCTTATTCAAAAATAAATGATAAGCTGTATAAAAACAATTATTTAGTCTTTTTCAAAACATATACTGAACATGACTGACTGCTTTTATGACACATTTAACACAACTGGTCTGATCATGAAGCCCGCGCAGCAGAAAACTGCAAGTTAAAAGTTAATATTTCATCTATGAGTTCACTCAAAAGTTCAGACCTATTATGTCATCAGGTGAGAGCAGCACAGATACGGCACAGATTAACAGCGTCAAACAGAGATCGTCTTCATTGATTCGAGCTCTTTTTTTTTTCCTCTGCTCAGTGAGAAAATCTGAGTGACATCTGGGATTTAAATCTTCGTGGGGACTATTCTTAAAATCTGGCATTTTACAGACATGGCTGAAATTATGCAGCAGTGCTGCTCACTTTTGGTTTTGAGATCAGTATTATTAAACACAATTACTCACAGACTTTGGAGAAAAAGTAGATTTAAAAAACTAAAGGTAAGAAGAAACTTTTTTTTCCATTTGCACTGATTTTCTGGGAATTTATTATTGATAGCATGCAGGTAAACAAAGAGTAAACATAACAAGGAAAATAGTAGGCAGATAGTATGTTGCAAACATTTTAGGCAAAATGATTTCAGATTTATACTTTAAGTTAACCTTAAGTTCATTTTCTACGGAGGACCAAAACTGACGATATCAACCTTGCATAAATAAACAGAAACATTAATTCATAATATGTGACACAATTCTATTTTTGTATTATTTTACCTTTGTATTACATTTTTCTATATCCTTATTTCATTTTCCTTTTTATTTATTCCCTTTTCCCATTTTGGAATATACACATATTTATTTCCTCAAACCTATTTATGTAAATTCTTTTTACAGTTCTTTATTTCTCATTTTCACAAATGAGGGAGGCCAATCATTCAAGATGCGTCATGTGGTTGACTTTCTGCCTATCAGAGGGTCAATAGGCACCTAACAATATTTTAATTGAGTTATTTTCTCATTTGTTTTTACTGCCTGAAGCACTGAGCTGCAGGTGTGATCCAGGTGAGTGCCCTCTGCTTGTCTCACCCTCTCCTCGGCTGCTTCCTCTGGCGACAGCCCGTCTCTCTGCAGAGCCAGCAGAGATCTGTCGATCCTCGACAGCCGACTGCACAGAGATAGCAGCAAGTTCACGATCTTCTCCAGATCACCTGCAAACAACCAACAGGTCAGAGAGATTTTTCCTACTTTCTGGAAAGAACCTTTTCCATCGTCTACAGCTCAAATTACCCACGGTGTTCCACAAGGTTTGATTTTAGGTCCTACTATAGTTTCTTCCTATTTCCTTCAAAAGCCATTAAGTCTCTTTTCACAGACAAGAGACACTTGTAGTTGAAATCTGGGGACCCTTAAAGCCTATGTGCTGTGGATTTATAATGAAAGTTCAATATTTCTGTTTTTGTCACAGGTTTGTCACTCAGCTGTCATACCGATGAACATGCTGTACTTGTCCTTCTCATTGGTTTTGAGGTGGTCCTGCACCAATGTTTCGATGCTGTCCCCCAGCACCTTGTGATGCCTCTGCTCCTCGCACAATGCCTCCTTCTCCCGCTTCAGAGCCGCCATGCTGCTCCTCAGAGCCTCACATAGCTCCACCTGGTGGACAGGAGGAGAAGAGTGTAAAAACTCAGCAGTTTTACCTGCTGCTGCTGGGATTTTAGGCAAATATTTTAAATTAAAAGACTGATTAACAGGCTGAAGCAGCCCAGTGCTAAGATTTTTAATCTATTGATTGATGTACTTTTATCTCTGTTTAGGTTCTCAGTCACCCAGATCAGGCGACTGGGCTTCTTTAAGTGTCTGTATTTTCTGTACTTTTATGCACTTAAATTACATCATAACACTGTGCCCACTGGGTATAATAATTTTAACAAGAATTTTTTTTACCTTCCTGGCGTTGAGGTCCTTCTCTTCCTCATTCAGATCGGCCTCCTTCCTTCGATCTGCCACCGTGCTCTGAGCGGGATTGGAGACGCCAACCTGGGTCCTATGAAGCACAACAACATTATTTAAAAACTGACGTATTTTATGTGACATTACTGTATTTTATGCATTTGAAAGTCACATCACTGCTGCTGACGCTTGCATGGAGACTATCAAGGAAAAGGAAAGTGAAAGAGGAAGTACTGAAGAGAAAAAAGAAGAAAGTAATAATTTTAAAAAAAGCAGAGAAATAATAGGAGATTAAACATTAATAAAAATAATTAAAACCAATATAATATTTTAAAATTCAAATTAAAGAACAGAAGCACTTTAAAGGTAATTAAAAAAAACAGGCAGATGACGAGGGCCTCAAGTTAAAAGAAAAACCTCATTCTGATTATATTTCATTTGATGGATCAGACCCACTCTGTTACACGAGCTGGCCATTAGGTGTCAGTGTTGTTGCAGGAAGAAGCCTGAAGCTCCAGATCAGAAAAAAGTTACTGTTTTGTTTCTAAATGTAGCCTTTGCACACAAATGACTTAACGAGACAACAGAATATATAAGGTGCGCTTTCGGATTAGAGAGAAACAAGAGTTTATAAAGCAGGTAAAAGTGGCCCCACCTGCACCAGCTGCCTCTGGGTTAAATCCTTAGTACTGATAATCCAGTAACATAGCAGAACAATTATGAAGGGCATTTTCTGAATGGAGACACATTTAAGGTCATTTTTTCACCGTATTGAGGGATATTTTCATGTTGCAGACCTCTGAACTTTCTGAATATAAATACTTATGAACACACTCTGCTGTGTGCACTGTGACAATGTGGCTCATTTGGTGTTTTCCTGGTTGATGGAGTTTAAAAATTCACTTGTATTGGCTTCACATTTCTACCTGTGTGAGCTAAGATTCATGCAGGTTATTAAATGACAAGAAAGGGCACATTTGGTCCCTGATATTTGTAATTCTGCACCCACTCTGGGAAAATAACACAGGTAAGTACTCAGTTTGCCAATGTGGAAATACCAGAAATTGCAGTTCCTTTGAAGTCCACTTGAGGCTGGCTCCAAAAGTGAGTCAGTCCCCACAGACTTCCACATTAAAATGTCCAACTTCACAACAGAAATAAACATGTTTACAGTGTAGTATCCCCCCACCCCCATGGACAGTTTCCACCTTCATAATATCTCTATTATTGGGCGCCGGGGTGGCTCAGTGGTGGAGCAGGCGGCCATGCTTGCCGCAAGGCTGAACGCAGGCACGCAGGTTTGAGTCCTGGCCTGTCGCTCTTTCCTGCATGTCCTCTCCCACTTTCATGTCATCTACACTGTCAATAAAGCTGCTGTGGCCAAAAATATCTCTATTAGTGCGATTTTTTTTCCTCCATTTGAAAACTGTTAAAGCTTAAATTTAGGGGTGTGGCCACTTTGACTGGCAGGTGGATGTCAGCACAGGTGGCTGTAGCAGCTAGCTGTCACTGAACTGAACCTTTAGACCATGTTTGTGCTGTTGGTGCCTTTTGGAGCATAAATATTATGACTTCCTGGGTGTTACAGAGCTTGTCCAGCATCTTATTTGCATGTTACTTAGGAGTCATTAGCAGGTATCTGAGTCTGTGCTTTGCACCAGTACAGTTTATGGATGTATCTCAGTAACCAAGCTAGTGTTAGCAGATACAGCACTCCACCCTCTGGTCTAAATGTAGTCCCTTCCAGCTTCCCTTCACAATAAGAGCTTCTCAGTTCTGGGAAGACTTTCCAAATACTTGCTTAACGTGCAGCTGAAGGCTCACCTTGTTTGCATCCCTTTGGGCTTCACCAGTTTCCGGTGCAATAATGGGATATGTTCAACTTCACAGGCTCCATTTTCTTAGGCCTTATACAATTGTTTTGCTGGCTTTCACATGTATTTTAAATATTGTTCTTTTATGTTGTATTGGTGAATCTGGCACCTGACCAGGTGACAGCAGATGAACATGAGTCATCTGATAAGTAAAATAAACAATCTGCGGCTGTTTTTAGATCTAAGTGATCTTCGACTCGGATCTTTTTAGTTCCTCATTATCTTCTTTATGAGATAGGACACTAATCTTTGCATTACTGATTTTTAAGTTATAGCAAACCACTTTACATGTTACAAGTCTTTCGTTGCACACCATTTCTGCAATGGCTTGGCTGTAAAACACCTTTTAACTCTTATGGTATGCACTTTTTTAAAATCTTTTTAACCCCCATACATACCATAGCATTCATGTAACGATGTTTAAGAAACTCACTGAGGTTGGACACATTGTCCAAACTGTGCTGCTGTTGATCAGGTTTGTCTGGTTTCGCCTGTCTAACTTCAGCACTCAGCGGGGAATCTGATTTTAAACCCGCATGTTGCCTCGTTGCTCGAGCCTGGTTAAAGACCTCGAGTGCCTGATTCACTCATGACCCCTTAGTCTTCACAAGGAGTGTAGCAGCAGGGAAATTCAAAGAGGGTCAAAAGCACAACCCTTGTGCGCCTCTAAAATGGTGGTTGTTTGTCTTCTCATTCCTTTCGTGAACATCGCGTTCGCCAACGAACCAAAACACACTCGAGATGTCACCGACTTCACAGGCCGCGACATGCAGGGACAGCTGAGGCTGCTGATGTTCCTCCTCTTCTTTGTCAGCAGGAGATAAGATGAAGGAGGCCATCAGCAAACACAGCGAGGGTGATAAATGCTGGTTTACAGGAAGTCCATTACTCCCCCCCCCGACCCCCAGAATGTTCATGTCGTGCTGCAGTCCCATAAAAGTCACTGTGTGCAATTTTGCTCTTAAGGTTAAATAAACAGCTCATTGTGGAGGCCTTTAACTTTGTCTTCCATAAAGCACTTTAAACAGCAGCATCAGTCTGTTTAGTGCACTCCAGTGTTGTAATTATCCAACTGTTTGGAGCCCACTATCTTTGACTGCAAGGCTTTGTTTGCTCTTCTGTGTAAGTAGAGGGATCAGAGGGGGAATAAATCTGACATGTTCATCTGCAGACAGACACCATAAACAAACTAGAAAGGTTCCACCAGGGCCCTGTACTGTGAAGCGAGTTCAGCAAGAAACCCACTGCCTGAAGGTAAAAATAACAAAAATACAGGTAGAAATTAAATAGTTTGCTTACCCTTCATCCACTTGGCCGCTGCCTCTGTGTGTCCATTGTGATTTGCTAATCAGTTTGCTGTTCGGAAAGATTTCCTCCAACAACTCTATAGTAGATTTACCTCCCCACGTGTCCAAGAGGGGCGCTAGAGAGGCGTCCTGCAACACCTGGAAAAAAAGAACAAAAACTAAGCAAGAAGAAAGGTAGTCAGAAGTTCCAGAAGTTCCTTGACCTTGTGGAGGTTGTTACTGATGTTGCTAAATTATGCAACTTTTTACATTTGTGAAACACTTTTTAATACGGTAAAGCTAACGTCGCACAAGCCTCACACAACTATTCACTGTCATTTGAAAGCCGCGTAAGCTGGGATCTTTGAAGAAAAGCTGAATTATGCACTCGCAATTTTGTTTGAAACCCCATCCCTAAGGTTTGAAACAGATTTTCCCAAAATATTTGATGTTTCCTCCAGAAGTCTGGAGATTCTCTAGTAAGAAAACTGCCGACTTCAGACACTCACCAGCTGCTGAGCCAGAGCCTCCACTCTCAGCTCTTCAGAGGTCTTCTCCCTCTTGGGCAGCGGCTGGTACTCGAGACTTAGGTTGTCCTCGGAAGCGCCGGATGCAGTGGCTGGAGTGGTGGTGGAGGGCTGCAGCGAAGGAAGTTGAGTGGGCACAGAGGAAGTGATCACTGGTGAAGACCGGAGGAAAGACTTCCTTGTGGAGATGGTGGAGAACTCTGAAGTGGAACTAAAATCAAAGGAAAAGAAGAAAAAAAACAATTTCAAAGGTCATAACAATAGTTACATTTAGAATAAAATACACAGATATTGTAAAACAAACCTTCCCACTGTCTCCTCTTTAGCTTCCTGTTCCATCTCCATGGGAGGAGGTGGAAGCGGGAAATCATCAGTGATATTCGTCTCTCTGAGTGGAGGAGAAGGAGGAGGAGGGGGAGGAGGAGGTGGGGCAGAACTCTGAAGGAAGACCTCGTCAAAGTCCTCCAGCGGTGTGCCTGAGGAAGTTTCTGGAGGGTGCTGTTGGTCGACGGAGCCAAAGAGGCTGGTCTCGGAGATTCGCAGTGAGGACAGGCGGACGGACGGATGGGCGAACGACAGAGGAGAGGATGCGGCGCTTCCGCTGCCCTTCCTTTCTGATGAGGTTGGAAGCTGGAAATGAGGCGGCGGTGCTGGTGTCACTGGTGAAACTGGTTTGGCGTTTTCTTCAGAAAGCCCCCCTCTCCTGTCTAAACTGAAGGCTCTGCCTCTGTAAACATCCTTCACAGTGTCCTCGAACAGGATGGCGTCACTCAAACTGTGTCTAGTCTGTGTTTCATATCCAACACCAGCACCTTTACTTTCTTCACCACTGCCTGCGCTGGCTTCTGGGATGCCAGGGAAGGTGATGGCGTCCAGATTAGCCTGGCTCAACCGCTCGTTCGCCTGCCACGGAGCGCTGCCTCCGTCCTGAGTCCCAGGTGGGGAGAAGGGGCAGGGCAGGCCAACAGAGGCCGCCAGGGTGGAGGTGCTGTGGGCACGCTGGCGCTCGCTGTTCCTCTGCCGCTCCCTGCGAGTGACTGGCGTTTGGCAGGAGCCTGGATCTGGGATTTAAAAACAAAAAGGCTAGAGAGTTAAACTCAGCGATTTGTCATAATTTAAGAACAAATTAATTGAATGATTAAAAAGGCCAAAATTTAATGGTTTCTTCTGATTTCTTCCACCTTGAGAAGGTCCTACAGGCTGGAAGGCGTTCGTGCTGTTCTGGGATGGAGAGACGAGGCCTTCTGTCACACGGATGTTTGCAGGTCTTAAAGGGAGACACAAAGAACAAAAGGAATAAATAAAGTGATGAAAACAGTTTTAAAAAATAGCCAAACACATTTTGTTGCTTGAAAAATTTCAACAACAATGAGAAACTTCATGATCTGGCAATAAGTTGCTCCTGATTAGCGTTTGGCACAAGTAGGACGACCCACTGTCACAGATTCTTTTCATTATAGAAGGAATTTCTAGGTGTAGCCAGAAGCTTCCAGTTCAGTGGCCTCAGGGTAACAGTTTAGCTTTTTGTGGATATTCTGTAGGCGCCTTGGAGCCGAGTGCGATGTGGCGTGGATGGCAATCAGCACCTACGAGTCTGATGCCATGCTTTTAGATGTTCCTACCTTCACAAGATTCCCTAAGGTCCTACTCTCATCTATAGCCATAAGCTGCGGGTGTTGACTGAAGATAGTGGATACAGAAGGCAGAGTTTCATTCAAAGGGTGCTTCAGAGCACCTTCAGAGGGGGTACACATCGAAAGGAGGCAGTTGATATGGTTCAGCATCTCACTACGATACTTTCTGGACTCCTACGTGAGACATTTTGGGCATGTCCAAACAGAAGGAGCTCTCAATGAAGACCCAGGAAATAGAGGAGAGATTATGTTTCTTGGCTGGCTGGGTGGTGGAGCTGGAGGAGGTGGCTTGGGGAGAGGGAGGCCTGAGTAACCCTGGTTAGACAGCTGTCTCTGCGGCCCAGACACAGATAAGTGGTGGAAAATGGTTGGATGGATCGGCATCTCATGATTTAATTGTTATTTTTCCATTTTATGTCATCAGTGCATTCTTGTTCCCCAGAGGATGAACCACGGATTACTATGAAACCTGGATGCCTGAGTCAGTGATGGTCTGCTAAAGAACTGTGCCACTGGAGTTTTTCCCCTTGGCAGAACTTCTTGCAGACATGAAGTAATCGACCTCAGTTAAAGTTCAAGGTCAAAGAAAGACCGCGAGAGAAAAATCTTGGTGTGCAGGGATGTTTTTAGCTGCAGGATTGTTTCTGTGCTGACTTTCATGTTTCATGTTCTCTCGAATGCATCCCCGGAATGTTAAAGAAGGCAGACATCTTTGATCTGGCCATGTGATCAGGTGTCTTCAACTGAAGGTTTTCCAGGCACATGGAACTGGTAGGAGAGTCCTGGTTTGGACCGAGAAGATTAAAAACGCCCCGGGATGACCTCCCGCAACTGTGAGCCCGGATAAGCAGAACACGGATGGATGGAAATTAGTGCTGCTTCTAGGAAACTGCTGACTTTCAATGCAGACAAAGGCTTAAAAAATAAATACATGAATATGAAATACATGCAATGTGATGTTGTCAGGTTTAAAATGGGCCTTCACTTGTTTCTAACATCCAGGGTCCTGACTGTGAGCTTATCAGCTGTGCTCAGTAGTCTGGATTTCTGCGCTCACATTCCCAGTTATATATTCAGACACCAGACAGATCTATGCAAACACAAGCTCAGGATTCCTCAAGTGACCTCTGACCTTCACATTCTGAGAGCAAACATATTTAAATGTCTGAAGCTAATAAATCCCTGCGGACAGGAGTTGGTATTCTGTTTATTTTTCCCTCTCGGTGCCAGGGAGTTTTCCCTGCTTCTTAAAAATTCCTCAGTTCCTCCGTCCCTCAACTCCTTCTTCCCTTTCTTACTCCCTCCGATAACCTCTCCTGAACTCCAATCAGGCCATTCTTTTTCCTCTTTTTGTAACTTTATCCCCTTTCTTTCCTCCTCTCGACTAACTTTAAGTGGCATAACTCCTCTTCCCCTTTCTCCTCTTTTTATACAGTAGATCCTCCCTCCTTCAGCTGCCTGGAGTTTAATTTCTAACCATCTGAAGAACACCTTTCCTCCTCCACCACCACCACCTCTCTCTCTTTTTTTTTTTTTACCTATTCTCAGTCCTCCTCTTCTTTCCTTCTTACCACTGCCCTCCTAATTCATCTCATCTGTTCCTCCTTTTGCCCACATCTCCTCTGCTACCTTCTCCTTTAGCTCTCCTCCTCCTCCCTGTACCTCCTCACATCCAGCCCTCCTTCTCCTCCTACATGTCTCTTTCTCTCCGTGATGCCAGCAGCAGGGCACAAGTTGGTTTTAAAATAGCTAAGAGCTTAAAGCAAACACAGGCCGACAGTCATCAGCCTTATATGGAAATGAGCTAAAATCCCATAACCAGTAATGAACCTGGATTCCCACGATCCTTCAGTTCTTACTCACATTTTAAAATCTTATCTTGTAAACTTAACACATCACCAGAGAAGGATTGTCAGGATTGTCCTCGGTCCTGATTGGTGCCTGACTCTGCTCTTTGTCCTCCCAGAATGAGCACCCTGCCCTTTGTCTCATTCCCATTCGCCGCTACGACGCACTCAGGTTAAAAATAACCTGCCCATGCTTTTGCATCATTTTTGGTGTTTAGTTTCTGGCTGAGACCATAAACCTGGAGACTGGGCCAGGATTAGTAATAAAAGCACACACTTCCTGCACCACACAGTGTGTGTAACAGGTAGCACAGGTTTAATTTTCTTCTCTTTTTTTTAATGAGATTAGTTCAGGTAAGGCTCTGGTTCTTTACATTAAAGGAAACGCAGGTTTTTATGTAATTTTATTTTATTTTTTTACTGGCCCACCTGAGGCCCATGAAGTCACCTGCACAGTGTTGCACTTGCAAATAAAGTTGTGGAACTAGAATGAGAATAGAGATGAAAGACGAGGAGAGCCCACCGGGTGAAACCCAGACTGGGACTCGAACCCTCTTCGGCTGTTTGGTCACATGGTCGTTATAGAAATGTGACGTACCTGTCGGCAGCCAGAGCACAGCGTCCAGACTCAGAGATGACGTCGCCGAACATCCGGACATCTGGAATGAAGTCCTGAAACACAAAGGGACAGCGGAGTACTTCATTTGTTATAGTTTTATATGTTTTTTTTGAGTGATCTACTTTTTGGGTCACAAAAATTTAAAATCTTCAAACAGAAATACTGTAAATCCATCTTTTTGTCTGCTCTTAGTCATTTTAGTGCAGTGTTAAGATTTTTATAGCAAACCCCAGTAAGACCAGCTGGTTTTCTTTATTATAATAACTAATGGGGGTTGTACTAATGAAATAAAAAATGGTGCAACCAGGACCTTAATCTCTCTATACTGTTTATTTATTGTAACATCCTAATGCAGTCCCAGTAATCAGCTGTAACGTGTATTCTGTTCCTATAAAGAGTGTGTGCAGTGGAATTATCCTGTTCTGAATCAGGGGTCTTTCTAATTTTTAATGCCTTTCTTATATAAATCAAGACATGCAAGAAACACTGAGTATTCCTGTTTCTGAGTCTCTGACCTATTAAAATAATCCAGACTGTGCCGTCAGCGATCACGAGTCTGACCACAGGCCGTATCACACAGTAAGACCACACGCACTGATGTCTCTGCAGCGAGCCAGCGTTTTAGGAAAGCAGGGCTGTGCAGAAACATCCTAAGTTTCATCCCTTAGCATCCTTCACTTAAGTGCAGGGCTGGGGTTAGGCTGCATTTAGGCAGCAGCAGCTTCAGAAACTAGAAGATGTTACAAATGTAGCCTTCAGCCCGGCAGTTATAAGATTTAGATTCCATCTAAAGGGGTGGATGTAAATTTAACCTGAACCCTAAACTTGGACTGAACTGTAATGATGTTTATGTGACACGGGCTGGTCTGATCGCTGAACACGATAAAGGACAAATTTATCCGTTCCTGCATTCCTTTAAGATGCATGTAAGCACGTGCTTAGAGTGTGTGTGTGTGTGTGTTTGTGTGTGTGTCTGTGCATTTGTGTGTCCGTGTTTCTGTGTGTTATCATCCGCATCGGACAGCGCCCAGTCACCATCCCGGCTCACTGGCACCTCACAGGAAGCCCTGAGGATTCGGGGTATTTCCTGTGTGACTCTGGTGAGAATGTGATGGAAACAGGTCCATGAATGCCTCTTCAGACCAAAGCGGAGGGCAGAGAAACGTCCGGGCCGAGTAACAGAATCACGGAGGCTCATCAGAGACCAAAACACTGCAGAGTTTTATTATCGCGGTGTGAATTCAAAATGAAGTCACTCTATTTTTTGTGGGGTCTTTCTCCTTGTCCTGGCAGTTTGTGACTAAAATTAACAGCTTCATCCCTGTTTGGGAAAAATTACTATTTCTAATTAATTTGGTATACTGGATGATTATAATGTTTGAAGTACGGACTGTAAATGTTTTGCATACAGTTTAATTATCTTTCCATTGCATTTTCTAACACGGTGGCATGGTGGTTAGCATTGCTGCCTCACAGCAAGAAGGTCCAAGGTTCGATTCCACCTTGGCCCGGGCCTCTCTGTGTGGAGTTTGCATGTTCTCCCCCCCCCGGCGACCCTGAACAGGATATGTGGAAGAGAATGGATGCATTTTCTAATCTCTAGCCCAGACTGGGTTAAAGTGGCAGCTATTCGAGAGTCTCTTCAGACTTCGCTCCTTGCGATTCTTGAAGTACTTCTAGTCCAGATGAGATATTTTTCCGATCCTGGGATCTAAAAGGTAACTGTGTCTGGAAAAGCTCCAGTGAAGGCAGCCTGGAACCACCCTGATCAGATACCTGAAGGACCCAATTGGCTCCTTTAACCTTCTGAGCTCTAAGTTGTCATCGACAACGATCCCAATCCAAACATCAAATCTGACCCCAGACAATCACAATTTTAAGTCTTGGTTTTTATTAAATTGCACTCCCAAGTCCTGCCAATAAAACAGTCCATTTTGACTTTTTTTTTTGGCTGGGGAAGAAGCATGACAGGCACTACTGTTGGGTGCAATAGGTGGGAACCAAAATTGGAGACTTAGGTAAACTCTGGTGTATTTTATAGGCTGCTTTAAACATACAGGACCAAACAGGAAGCAGATATGAAAAGGTCATGACGAGAAGGTGCTGGGGTGGAGGTGGCTTGCAGATGTGCTACAGATTAAATAGTGGCCCCAATATGAGATTTGCCACATGGAGGTGTTGAAGATGAGCCAGATGATGTGCTGGGAATGTGGCTGAGTTTTAGTTCCTTGCCTGCTTGAACTAGTGATTTCTTACCAGTGGATCACCTCATGCAGTGTTACCTCATTTAGTCGCTCCACGATGGGGGAGGAGCGAGAGCGGAAGTGCTGAGGGGAAGCTTGTGTGTCCTTGGATTGCTCCAGGAGATTCTCGGCAGAGGCCGACTTCCCGGTTTTGCGAGGCGACTCGGCCCTCTGCAGAGCACCGTTGAGTTGCTTAGACAGTCCCTGGTTGACTTGAGGCTCTGCGACCTGCCTTTCATGGCTCAGGCTTGGTTCTGTGCTGGAAGACTGACTGTGTCTCCTGATCTCTGCTTCAGGAGTGAGATCCCGGTAGAGCTGGTCAAGAATGGAGCCGGAAGGAGTGCTGAAAGAAGAAAGCAGGAGGAGATATTAAGTTTTATTAAACTGGGAAACAAAGTCCTCCAGTTTCATCTGCAGGGGGTCCCGACAGGTCCTAAACAACACAACTGGAAGTGTCAGATTCAGTCTGGATTTGGTTACCCTGGTGGTGGGTGAGCTGGTGGCCTCGGTGTGGTGACCCTGCCTGGGTAGAAGAAGTTGGACTGGTGGCTCCGCAGATCAGCTCCAGGAGGGAGGGTTGAGCTGAGGCGCTTCTCCCCTGGAGGAGAAGCTGGACCAGAGTCCTGGAGGGAGAGCAGGCTGGAGGTGGAGGAGAGGCTGAGGGTGTCTGAGTAACAGGAGGAGGCTGAAAACAAAGGAAAGGAAGAAAGATGATTAAACTTTTCTTTTATCTATCTGTCAAACCTCCGACCTCCCTCACTACCTTGTCTACCTAGATATTTCTCCAGGCACCTGCACCCACCTGCATGGTTGCTGTTTTCAGGCTGAAAATAAGCACTTTGAGGCCTCGACATGTTCCTCTGTCCCCCCTCATCTCTCCTCACGCCTCTCTTCCTCTCCACGTACTCAGCAAGAGCGTCTTGCTGGACTTGCCGCAGGTCAGGCCTCGACGTGGGGTTCTGAGAAGCTCCGCCTCCGACACGACTTGCAGCCAGTTCAAACATCTTCCGACGGTGTGCCACGCTAGCTTCTGGAAAGAAAGTAAAAAAAAAGTGATTCTCTGTTACTGACATTTCCGGATCAGTCAGGTTTTGGAATAATTTGGTCACCACAGGTTAAAGGCTAGATGATCCACAGGTGTTTCATAAGCTGCTTTTTAAAGACATAAATTTTACCTCCATGCCAGAACAAGGACATGGTCTCTGCATCAGAAATCCCGACCTCGTTCATGTTCTCCGGTTCTGAGTATGAACGCTTCTTCTGGTCCGCAGTCAAACGCTTGCGACCACAAATTCGCACCGGAGCAGGATGTCCAACCGGTGGGACGCTGGGGAGAGGTGGCGGGCTCGGGCCTCGAACATCGGGAGTTACCATGTGTCTCTCCTTCGGGGCGTGAGGGGAAGTGACCAGAGGTTGTGACTGTGGCGTGATGACAATACCCTGTGGTTTTGGCATGGTTTTAGGGCCTTTTTTCTCCAGTGAGTGGTACTTGGGAGGGATGAGTGGAGGCTGCTGGCTGCCGGAGGAGGAGACAGAAGGAGGAGCTGCAGAAGGCGGGGCACTGACTGATGAGCCGAGGTCCCGCCGTTTGAAAGAGGTGGACCGCAGGACCTTAGACTGGACATCTTTTAAGGAGTCCCTGTAAGATCTGATTGGAAAAAAATTGGCAACATCAGGATCTGTTGAATGTTTCGATGTGATGTAGTCCAGCTATGACTTGTTGAAGGACTCTGACCTGTTTGTGGATGTGTCCTGCATGGGGGCCAGGATCTCTTGAATTTCCTGTCTCCAGGGAAAGTCCTTCCTGCTGTCTTCCTCCTTAGATTCATCGAGCTGGAAGCTGCTGCGACTCCTCTGCAGGGCTGAAACGGGATCTGTTGGGGTTCTGAACACCACACAGAAATGTAACCAACATTTACTTGAAAAGCAGTTAATCGTATATTTATCTTTGTATCCAGAACCACTTTACTTAGGTTTCATTTGTTCACTGCTGCCTCCTCTGTGGCTCAGGGTCCTGTGGGCTTTGGTCCCCTTGGTGCTTCTCTCCAGCATGTTTCTGAGGTCTTCTGCTCCACAAGGGGTGCTGCGACCTTTGTCTGTTGTTTGATTCTAAATTAGAAAGCACAAAGTATTGAAAGAGCTAAATATAAGGAAGAATTTTCACTTTCAAGATCATCAAAAGAAATATTTTAAGCCTGTTTGGCGTTACCCGCAGATGGGTGGCTTTGTGTGAGATGCTGTGACTGCGCTGCTTTCCGGCACGTTCTCGACGCTCGAAACGGCTGACTTTCTCCAAAACTGAGAGGCTGCGCGCCGGCCCTTGGGTGGCATCACTCTCTGGGCTGGCACACCGCTGGACCTCGGCGAGGGCGAGCTCCAGGCGGGTCAGTGGGTGTTCTTTGTCTTTGTCCTGCTCTCTGTCGTCCCAGTGCTGATACTGCAGAGCTGATGACTCGCTGAGGTGACGGGGAGAATGCTGTGAGGTGGAGGAGGGTGGAGCCTGAGGCTGAACAGATGAGTGGTTGCGTGGCACCTGTCCCTGGGCGAGCCGGGACGATGCCATTGGTTCTGAATGAACGCTGGACTGATCTACTGATCTGAAGGGAGATAAAGAGAACAAAAGATGTCAGAGACATCCTTTGATTTGAAATCAGACTCTGATCTCTGACCATGAAGGACCCCGTCTGCTCTAACTGTACCTGTTCCTGTCTCCCCATGACTGGACAGGTGCATAAGGGTCGCTTCTCTCTTGTGATGATGGGGGCCTGACTTCAGGGGCTGAGTAAATCTGAGGAACATGGAAATCCCGTTTCTGCTCGTGGACGCTCTGACTGTACGCTCCCTGATGATTCTGGGACCTCTGGGTCACCGCCTCGCTCTCTGGTCCCCCTCCAGTAGCTTTGATGTGTGGATTGTAGGGTCCAAAGTTAGACTCTTCCTGTTGATGCCTACCAAAAGTACGAGACTGAATTAGTACTGAAAGCATCTGAACACTGGTTTTATCCCATGTGGATATTTTAGTCAAGCGCCAAAAACTGTAGTTCCTCTAATGACCACTGAGTCTGACTCCAAAAGTGAGCCAGTCTCCAAAGACTCAAAAGAGTCCAAATTAAAACCATTAAATGTTTATAGCCTGGTAAAATAATAGCTGTGATAATCTCACCTTTTATAACAGCTGTACAGGGGGTGAATGTTTTTATAACGCACCTGTTTGGATGTCATTAAGGCTTAACGTTAGGCCTGACCTCTGCTACATCGAGTCACTGAGCTGGACCATTATGGATGCAGTTTGCTAACCATACTTGCAATCATTAACAGATAACTTTGCACTCTGGCCTCTGCTTTAAATATGGTCACTTCGGATCTGAAAATCCAAAGTCAGTGGCACAAATGCTAATGTTAAGGCTTCAAAATGACCAAAACGAAATGGATCATGTCCATGACTTTGGTAAAATGTGACTGGGGAATTCAAACTTTAAGGTAACAAACCATCACCTGTCTGCCTCGTGTGCTTGACTCCTGAGCTGTAGCGAGGCAGATGTTAAATAAGAGCTGTGGGGGTAGGATGGGGTGTTAGTTTGGTAACCATTTTCTGTGGCTGACATCCTTCCATCTCTCCACCCCTCTGTTGCTCCTTCATCCCTGCCGACACCGTGCAGCCCTTGTTGCTGTTGTCGGTTGCTCTCCTTGGCCAGGGCTGGGTAGACTCCAGAGGGGCCTTGGCCGGGGTTGGAGCTGGGCATCTGTGCATAGTGAGGCTCAGGCTGGGGAACGGGGTACATGCTAGTTGGAAGAATGAGCCGGCTGGACTGTGGCGTAGGGCCTGCAGGTGCGGAGGATGGCCCGGTAGGGGAAGGCAGTTGAGGAAAGCCTCCACCCTGACGGGGCCTTGTGGTGGGGCTGCTCTCCGGACTCTTCTCTATCACCGTGTGGAGCTGACCCTCTGCACCGTACGAGCCTTTGCCTGAAACTACAGTCAGTGTTAGTCAGGTTTCTCATCTATACAGTAAAAAAGTAATAAAAAGTAAACAGTAACTAAATGTCATAGTAGTAGTTTGAAGCTCTTTCTACATGTTTGAGTCATAGAGCAGGTAAATGTAGACTGCACCTGAGGCAACATTACCACTGGAGTGATGCCAGGAGCCTTTCTGCAGAGACCTTAAAGAGAGAAGAATATATGATTAGATACAATAGTTAAAGGGACATTCCACTTTACACAAGTAGAAAACATTTCACAACTAATGTACACTATTGCATTGCATATGACTGCTTTACAAACACATGGCGTCATTCTGCACATTGTTACATAATAATATATTGCATCATATTGAATACTTTTCTATCATACTTTACCGGAATATGTTCTATAAAAAGCAGATGGTACTAAATTAATCATACTGTATTGTCGAGTTGTATATTTTATTATATTGTACTGAATATCAGATAGAATTGTACCATTCCAGGTTAATTGTTTTGGATTGTAGCCTAAAATCATATCATATCACACTAATATTGTACTGTACTGTAAAGCATTAATCTGTAGCATAGCATATAGTTTTTTATAATACTGTGTTGTATCATAAATGTATCGCACTGCACCGTCGCATTGTGTTACAAATTATAGTATCACATCAACACATTGGATCACAACGTATCAAGTTGAATGAAAATTTATTACAAATTACCGTATCGGTAATATTGCATTGCATTATATCACAGAAGACCACATTATATCATAACATATATCATCATTCTGCAGCGCACTGCATCATATCATATTGTATCACAGTGTATTACACATTATCATATTGTATCATGAAAAAGCACACCATGTTGTACCATTATATATCATGTGATATCACATTGTTATTACAGTATATTAACAGTGTATTGTTGGATTTTTATAAAATTGTGTCATAACATAGCACACTATATTGTATTGGAGAACATGTTTATATGATATTATGTCACAACTAACTGCCAACTGAGAGTTATCATAAAGCATTTTAATCTTAACCAGAAAGTAATGGTGTGCTTTGACATGTTTTTTTATGCTTTTTTTCTTTAAAACAGTAAATTTTTAGATGATAAAATAATTATATTTTAGCATTAAAACTGCGACCCTGAACAGGATACATGGAAGAGGATGGATGGAATATAAAAAGAAACATAAAAAATGATTTTGGCAGTTACCAGTCCTGTAAATTTAGGGCAGCTGTGGCATAAACCTACGCTGGGTGGTGGTCTAATAAATTTGTTAAGCACTGTATGAGAATCAATATTCACTTAGACTTGATGGGCTCTAGTTACCGTAGTGATCTGGCGTGCTCCAGACTGGACCAGGAGTTTGGTCTCTCGTGGCTCCTGATGGCGGCATAGCTGTCGCTGCGCCTCGGAGGAGCAGGCGCCCCCTTCAGGCTCTCGTAGGAGCTGCGGCTGGCTGCGGGCCCCCATATTGGCCCTACACTGTGCCTGTTTGAAGCCGGGGCGCCGCCGCCGCCGCTGCCGCTACTGCTGCTGCTACCGCTGCTGCCGCCACGGTAACAGACCCCGCTGACTGAACCTGAAAGCACGAGGACAATGAAAAACAAAGACGTTATCGGATCAAAGTTACTGTACCTAAAACCTGAAAAACATTCCAGTAAGATGAACTTTACCATGCAGGTCTCGACCTAGCCCTGGCCTGCTTCCGCCCCCGCCTCTGGAGTCGCTGTTGTGCAGGAAGACAGTGGAGGTGGAATTCAGCTCATGCTCTTGAGAGAGGCCCTGCTGGTTGTCGTAAACTGTCTGGACGTAACGCACGTCCGCCTGGTGCATATCTCCACTTCCTCCTCCTCTCTGAGGGACGGTCTCCAGCGAATAGGAGCGCTCCGGGCTGAATGAGGGGGTGGAGGCGAGGTACTCTGGGATACTGGAGCTGGTGGAGAAGGAGGAATAGGCGGAGTCTCGCTTGCTGTGCAAGTGTTCGATGCTGTTGGACGACCTGGAAGACAACAAATGGTTTAAGACCATGACACCAGTCCCGAACTTATTGATTACGATTTAGTTTAAAGCATATTGATTCAATCAAATAGGTGAAAAGCTAAACAGTTAAGGCAGAGGTGTGTTTGTCTGATATGAACCTGGCAGAGGACAGCTGGTGGCAGGAGGAGTAGGCTGGGTGGGGTCCACTGAGGCCGTGGTGGCTCAGAGAGTGCTGGTGCTGAGCTCCAGAGTGAAGCTGGGAGGACTGGGGATGGTCCAGGCTGTCCATGCTGCCCCTGGAGCTGTACTGGTCCGGACTCTTCCTCAGGTAGCTGCCTCCAGAGTCAAATCCGCCAGACAGATCGGTGGTCGAGGCACTGAAAGACAACAGCTCTTACATTTAGTGGCTCGTTTCATTAAGATCTCCTAATTAAAGTATGGATGAGATTAGGGGATGTTAGATTTGCAGGTGTTTGGTCAGATAGTCATGCTGCAGAACAAATTTCCTTCAGTGGGAAAATGAAGATGAACCCTGAAGGGCACTTTTGTCATCCCGGCTTCAGCATCTGGACACCTGAAAATTTTTATGCATGACAGTCACCACTCCAGCAGCATATAACATGCCTCCATCTCCTCATGAGATACCTTCACACAATCTAACAAATGGGCTTTCTGTTTCTGATTCAGCCCACTTTGTAGTGAGTCCAAGCTTCTCTGAAGAGATGTTTGATTTCCAAGTGCCTCTTTCTTGGTGCGATGTTTGCATCAGAAAGAAGAATCACTCAGACTCATGCTTTCATATTACGGTCTGCTGACAGTTTTCTTTCCTAACCACCAGTGCAGCTGTGGATCAGCTGCACTGGTGGTTAGTTGTGCTTTGATCTGTCACAGTTTTATAATTTGCACCATCTGCCTACTGCAAGATTGCTCTTTTTTAAAGGACATTTGGGAGAAATGATACAGTAAAGGGACAATTCATTTGTGTTTTTGTGCAGGCGTGTGCTGCAGTAGTAATGTATGACTGTCAGAAAATGCTGAACATACAGAACGAGAAGATGTGAGGCTGGAACTCTCATTTAATGCCTTTTGGAGACTCCAGTGCCACTCGACTACGTGCACTGGAGTGTGGGGTGGTTTCTATTTCTACGCGACCAGATTTCAGTTGCAAATGTTGTGCTCTGTAGTCCACATCATTTAGTTACTGCTTATATTATAGATAAAGATACCAGCAGCGCATTAGTAATTAAATCTCTACCTGCAACATTAAAGTGATATAAAAAATTAATAAATCAATAATTGGGATCCGTATTCATGATTTTGTATAATGAGTACTTTTACTTTAGAATAAAGAGAGAATAAATAATTGTTTTAGCACTTTGTTAAATACCTATTCAATAGAAAATCATTTGTTCAGAGTTCAGCACCTGAAAAACTTTCCTGTAACATAAACTTTACTTTGCAGACCTCACAAACTTTAAAAAGTATTCGTACACAGGGCCGCATAAGCCTGATGTTTCCTACCCTGTATTTATTTCGGATCAAATGTTCTGATTTCCTGTGCTCCCCCTTACTTTGTTCTTGGTCCCCCCCATTAAAAAAAAAACTAAAATCTTGGAAAAGCGCCCGTTGCACGGCATAAATGTTCAGTCTTATGCTTGATTGGAGCGCTGACGGGCTCAGAGGGCCATTGCAGCTTCTCTTTGAAAGTGACTCGGGCTCTTAGTAGCAACGCCAGAACGCCGACACGATGAGGTGCGTGTCCTCTGCGACCAGCAGTTGTAAAGCTGGTGATCCGCAGCTGAATGCGCCGCTACCTCACTCTGAATGACTGACTGGAATGTAAATGGCTGTTGACGTCACAGTTTGACCCACAAAGTCCTTCAGCTGAATACAATGCAATTACGTCTGTGGAAAAAGAGGACAGCGTCTGTTTGTGTTCCCGGACTTCGGTGAGTCTGACTTCACCTTCAGCATCCATCTCTTTGTCAGCTGGATGCCTCATTCTCTGTGTCTTAATCCCACTTCTACTCAGGGGATTAAGGGTTGCAAAAATATTATCATACAACAGGGCTGCAAAGTATGTGTGTGTATGTGTGTGTGTGTGTGTGTGTGTTTGTGTGGGTGGATGGGTAGGGGTTTCCATGGGAGACCTAAAAGAGGGGAGTTGGCCTTAGGAACACCCCCGTCCTCTCTCACAGCCACAGCAGAGGCTTTTATTTTCCCTTCACCGGTGCTTCAAAGAATCAGTGATGTCACATCCTTTGACCAGCAGCCATACTTCACATAACACATGCACAGTTAACGGGCCGTGGTGTAACCCTGCCTCTTGCCTTCGGTGTCAGCTGTGATAGGCTTCAGCCAAGGGGCAACCATCGGGGCTGAAAAATTCAGCCAATCGGGACGTGCCACTGCTAGCTCCAAAAATGATGTCATGTTAAAATACCCAACTTTAGATTAGATTAGATTCAACTTTATTGTCATTGAACACAGTAACAAGCTGCAATAATGACTGTCACCCTTCTTCAGAAATGTCTAAAGTGGACCCAAGTATGCAGTCAGACGGAGAAAGGTGGGTGAAAACAGGGAACTGTATAACTCACAAAAACCCTGCAAATACACCGAATGCATCGGGGGGTGGGGGTGGGGGTGGGGCGTAGAGACCACCACCTGGCAAAGACTGATGGGAAAGACGATGACTAAATACACACCAATGAAAGAAGGATAATAAGGAACAGGCAACCTCAGGGCAAGAGACAAACAAATGTTAAACCCTCCAAAACACAAAGATAGCAACAATGAATGTAAGAAATCATGACAATAAAGCCTGCAAGAGGTTTGGTCTCTATAGCTTCACAACACCTGTACAGTGGATCAATTCCTACAAGGCATCCATTTGGATCCTGTTCAGGCTTAATATTTCCCATGTTTTGTCCTGTCTTATGTCCACCCTGTTACTTCACTATGAAATATTAAATAAGGAAAATAATATTTAATCAGCTCTTACATTTCACAGTGTAGTAAATCATTAAACATTAGTATAAAAATAAACTTTAGAGGCCACTGGTGGTGCAAACAAACAGGGTTTTAGACACTCCAGGACTCAGAGGGTCAAAGTTCACATCATTTGTGGGACAGCAGTAAGCTGCTCCTCATGTTGACTAATGTTAACCACAGGGTCCAAAATGTTAAGTTTGTAAAGGTTAAAGAACACAACATTTTATGGCAGAGTTTACAAATAAAATTTTGTTATTTTAATAACTCACCAAAAGGAAGGAAGCTCACCTGTCTCACACTGGGTCTTAACATTCTAGGTTATGTGTGTATATTGGCCCGAGATATGACACATGAGACCACGTGACTGTCTGAAAACCATGAACTTTGACCTTCTGAGTGTCTGAGTGATAGTGGTGCTGAATAAACCTACAATCCAGACTGTGTTGGTACTGTTAGAGGTCAGGCGAGTGCCTCAGGGTCTTATTTTGACAGCAGATCGATAAGTGCTATTACCTGCAGTGTATGTCTGGAAGGAGGGTTATTTACCACAGCTTCTGGCTGTAAACATGATTCTAAAGTTGATCTGCAGCTGAAGTGCTCCTATTGCCCTCTAGATGACTGACTGGAATGTACATAAATGTGTGTATACGTGAGGTTTTCGTCCTTGTACCTCAGACTTGCATTTCTTTGTAATTACCACAGTGTTATTGCCTTCCTATCTCCACCCACAAGCATCCGCTGAATCTACAAGTCAGGTTATCTCTGACTCTGCTCACTGCTCCAGTGATTAATGTCTGACCACCACTGGAGATGCAGTTGCTCAAAATAGGACAATTTCTATGTTAACCACATCAGCACTTTAGCTAACTGTCATTAAAGCAAAACCTGTTGTAGGAAGATAACTTGTGTTATCCCAGCATGAACTGACAATATCCAATGAAACATGAAAAACTTGGGCCAAACCTAACTCAGGAAACGGTGACAATGATAATATGCTGAACAGTAGTGGTTCTGACCATGAGTAACTCTTCAGTACTAACCTGGCATGGTAGCCGTGGTGCCAGGCACTACTCATCGTGTCCATCGTCCCCGGGTTCAGCTCCTGCCGACCTTCATCGAGCTTTGACGAGTGCCACGAATGAGGACGAGATGCCGGCTCAGTGCGTCTGTGGGATTAAAACACAGCAAGAGATTTAGAGTGTGTAACATTTTGGACAGTGTGACCTCAAATTCAGACAAATGCTGGTATTAGTTAGCTGTGGAAGATAGTGCAAACAAGTCAACCCCAACTCTATTTCTGACCCAACCCTAACGTTACCAGCCAACCCAGTTTAACCCAGTCCTAATCTAAGCCCCAATCCAAGCCAAACCCAAAGCCTAACCTAAGGTTAGCCACTATCATCCAAACCCAACCCAATCCTAACCCAAAACCCAGCCCAATACAACCCACCCCTACCCTCAACCTAATCCCACACCGAATCCAACACACCCCAGCCTAATCATAACCTAAGCCCCAATCCAAACCCAAATGTAATGCAAGCCCTAACATTACCACCAAATCCAAGTCATAATCCAAACATACATAATCCAAACCTAAATCAACACAAACACACCCCAACCCATAACACCAAACCGAACCCAATCCTAGCCCAAGCCTAACTCAAACGCTAACTAACCCCAATGCCAGGTCAGCCACCATCATCCAAACCCAACCCTAACATAGCCCAACCTTAACCAACCATAACCCAACCCCAGACACCCTGGGAGTAATGCATTTTAAAGCAATACAACACAGAAATCACATTACAATTAATCTAATCAAACAATCAGCTGCTCAGTTGCTTGTTACTCTGGTTACGTGAATTTTTCAATCATCCGCAAAATGGACAGAAAGGAAAAAAATATCAAACTTATATTTTTATACTTTCTTGCACAACAATCATCTGTCTGTATGTGGGACCAAGTGTATTTTTTCAGAAAAAAGACGTCATTTGCTTGATAAATCCTTCTAAGTTATAACAGACAGGCAAAGCAGGCAACTCCCTAGGGGCCCATGTTTATATGATATCATATTTGATTTGTGGCAACATATTTAACTAATCAGCTAATGATTTCCACCCTTCAGTTGGCTACTGGTTGATTTCTGGATGTTCTTGGGGGTTGTGATGAAATGTGCCACTGGCAGGTTAACAACGGCCCAAAACAACACACTACTGAACACTGACAATATCAAACCCAACAGACTATAGCTCCACCTTCACATCCACTGCACCACTTTAGCACACTGCACTGTTTTTTGTAAATAAACTGTTTATTGCCATTTTCATTGTAAATACCAGATCCTTATTTGTCCTATTTATATTTCTTATTTCTATCTGTATTTATTATGTCGGCACCTGCAGGATGGTCCAACAAAATTTCACTGTATTGTGCAATGTCAATAAAGATATTTTGTATTATCCAACTATGGATAAACTAACAATATACAGTAGAACAAAACTGGTATTTTTCTTTCTCTCTTTTTTTTCTTTTTTGAGTGGTGGCTTGTTAAACATTTCTTAGGTCAGCTGACTGGATCTGGACTTCGGTTCTCCTAAAGTTGTCTGTATGGCAGGCTTTATGAGACATGGCTCTGCTGAGCTTGGGCAAAGTTGGCAAACTCATGCAATATATATATATTTTTCTTAAAGGAAAGAAAATGGTAATGAAGCACCTGTAACGGTTCTCACAGAGTTCTCATATACATACTGATCAAAGTATTGAGGACTTGCAAAAAGCTGCACCACATGCAACATTAAACCACAGCCCCAGTTCATAATTTGAACCATATTTGTCCCCTTTGATTCTACACAGATCTTCATTCATAGATCCATAAGACGCCTCAAACCGCTGCAGGGATTCAACCCCTGAACACAGAGCTGGAACCAAAAAAACTGACCAGTTCAGCATTAAATATTATCCCACCGTGTCCTCCCACATGCACACACAGCTGCATGGCCTCATTCCACGGAGATCTGACTCACCTTCTGCCTATCTCTGCCTCTCCCTTCATTGGGAAAGGAAGGGAAAAACTTACTGAAGGGTTTAAATGAATATATAACAACACAAGGAAATTTAATAGTACACATACAAGGTAATAACCACAATGAAGCCTCCAAGCAGTCATTTCATCAGTGTGTTTTAACATTTATAACCTAGAAGTTATAAACCTCTTAATCAATAACATAAGGCAGGAGGTGACTAGCTCTTTAATATGCAGGAGTGTAGCAACTGTAATAACTTCTAGATAAGGTATTCCATTTTGCATTTCTCTGGTTAATGATAAACTACAGAAAAAACCCAAAAAAAACAAAAACACTTCCTCCAAAATCTCACATTAAATCCTTTTGGTACACCTCCTCCCCATCCTGGAAGTCTTTGGATTTAAATCCTCTGTAGCAAGTGTTGTGTTTCAAAGTTAATGATGAATAAAAGTAGAAGCAACTGTAATTAATCAGTGAAGGAAAGAAGCTCTGTACGGTACATCTGAACTGTTGCTCTCGAACTTCCTACTGCTGACCATCGTGATATACCACCCCAAACTTTCTGTGTGTGTGAGGCTTTTTCTATTTATGATAACCTCTTAACATCCACCACGTAACTGATAACCCATCTAGAGTTAGGGCTTGAGGCTTGTTAATATCTAGCCTAAATGCAAAGGTTTAATGTAAACTAAAAAAACCAGCTCCTGGTGAATATTGATATCTTAATGTTTACCAAGTCACCAGTGACTTGTTTAAGGTTGGGTTTAGGATAATTTCTATCCCCTTATGATATTTTAAGTATATGGCAAACCCAAAGGAAGATCTTAGAAGATCTAAAAAATGTATTTGAACAGCACCATCTTTCAGAACGTGACTGAAATGCAACCCAAACCCTACCGTTAGGTGGCTGTTTAGAAGTCTAACTCTAACCCCGACCAATCAGAATACATTTTGTTTTCATTAAGTCGTTCTGTCAGGGGAAAAGTAAGCAATCATTACAGCACACATCAAAAAAACACTCAAGTTTTTCCAGAAAAGTCCATTTAGCCTTTCTCCAAAGTCTGGCACCTATGATGACTCATAGGGTTAAGAGGTGAAACACATTTGCATCAGGCAGCCATAGCATCAAAATCACTGACAGGTGAAGTGAACAGCCTCAGTCATGTGATTAGCTTCCAATGTCCTGCTGTTAAACCTTGGGCCCTGGTATACATGCAGCTGTTACTTTGACACGTAACACCAGCTTGAACGTTGTTCCCGACCAGGCAAACACTCCCACCGTTAGCATTTACATTCCCAAATGGTAGTGTTCACCCTTGCAGCATGACGTGCCCCTTTAAGCTGCAAAAACTGCTCAGAAATGACTGAAGAAACCCAACAGAGAGCCCGAGATGTTGACTCTACCTCCAAACCTGACCAATCCAATCAAAATATCTCATGTCGGAGTGGATTTGGCAGGCTGGTGGTTTTAATGTTGTGTATATATACGTAAATAACCTGTGGCTAAAGAGGTGGCACTGCAACCAAGACAGTGAGCCCAGGTGGAGTGAAAGAAAATGTTTTCACTGTCATAATCTTTATCAAAACCTTTGCAAGAAAAAAAGCAACACGACTCTGTCATCAAACCACCGGTTCAATAAGTTTAAAGATGCCGCTCCCATCCATCTCCGGTTTATGTTCCACATACAGCAAAACTAAAACTGTCTGCATGCAGGCGGACTGCTGCTTTAGCAGATTTCCTATAATCTTTGCTGCAGACTGACAGCAGCGGTCCTTCTCGGCAGCATGCAGGGCCGTGACACAGCAACTATTTTAAAGCTTTACATAACTGTTACCTGTAGATTTATATTATTTAAACGACCTCAATTTGAAATCGGAGCAGTTAAACAGCCACAGAGTGAAAAAAATCAAAGTCTAGCTCAGTATCTGTCATATACAGATAGAGCTCCCCGGTAAAGTGGTCCGAGGCGACATTCAGGGGAAAGGATGCTGAAATTTGAAACCAGTATGTGGTTTGTTATTTTTTCTGTATTGTTGTGTTCACACAACTCCCTGCACTCGCTAGATTACAATCCTGATTTCTCTACATGCAAACACACTAAATCAGGGTAAATCCTGTAACAATCATGTGTTTCTGTTTGTAGGGGTAAACTTTATCACATCACCGTCATCGTCCTCTAAATGTGTTGGCAGACTAGTTATGATAACAGAGATGCTGACGTTAAAATAATTTCCCCCGATACTCATATTTGACATATCCTCCTGCTCTGTATTTATCCTCAGAGATAAACAGGAAGTGATTTTATCTGACTAAGTAGGAGACAGAGACATGAAAGCCTGCATGTCTCTGAACCACAGGAACCTGGGTAATGACAGGACGTGACTGGAATACCTCAACACTTTATCATCGCCCATGTACTTAGACACATTTACACCCTCTCTATTAGCTCTGAAGGGAATGGACTGAAATTCAGTCTGACTCTAAAGCTTAAGAAATTGTTTTTCTGTGTTCGTTTTGGCCCAGTGTTCATAATAAAATAGCATTTATCACTGTCACGTACAATTCAGTCAGTTGCAGTTATTTGACTCCATCAGTACAGGTGACGCCGCCTTTACCTTTTATGCTTCAAGCTGCTGGAACATGTAACAAATCATAATGTTAGGTTTAAAACCTCAGCAAAGACATTCCTGTCGAGAAGCTCCAGGGGGTTGATTTTAATTATACTGTCATATATATATATATATATATATATATATATATAATATATATATATACATATTTACTTCTTTTGCTGGTTTTGACTTGTGGCTCCATTTTAGCTAATCTACCGCTGGTTGTATTATGTGTATCAGTTTCTCTTATGGATTTAACTGATGGTGGGGTTTTACCTTTGACAGGTGACTGTGACCGCAAGCATGATGGCTCTACAAAATAAAAGCACTAACACAGTTACAGTTTTCCTTTTATTTCCAACCATTTTCAAACTCAAAAGAGACCACTATCCTTAAGTAAATTAAACTCCAATAGCAGCCCAGATTTTAAACAATTCCATTACAAGGTCACAAAGTGGAAGGAAGTTTTCGTTTTTAAGGTGGGGGCCACCAACAATTCAGGAAAAACCCTGTATGGGTCTTATTATTTTTGCTTTACTCTGCATCAGTTGACTCAGTTTTATATTATCTCTATAGTTTTTGACTCCAGTCTGGTGGTTTTTGCTTTTTTTGCTTGCATTTCAAAAACACAAAAGTCACGTTGGGGTCAGAAATACTAAATCCAAATGTTTTATAGAGTATATTGTTTTTTTATGCATTAACATCAAGTCCAGGTCACTGACATTGTGCTCAGTTTATTGGTTTAACCTCTTTACATCCAACAGGTGAGAGGTTAAAACAAAGTAGGGTTTGAGTTAAGTTATAACGTACATCCCTTTTTGACAAAGTTTTTGCCTGTTTAAAAACACTCTCAACAGAAAACCCGTAGACTGCTGATTTTTTTAAGGGGTTAAATTGAAGCCTGTAATGTCTGTAAATCCACAAGGCACCGGTCTTAAATGTGAGGTGAATATAATAAATGTCACATCTGTGGAACCAAGGTCATAGATGCTATCCCAAGATGTAAACATCTGGACAGAGTGGCTAAAGTTGTGTCCAAGTCAGTGACGTCATGCCCGAATAAGCGAGGATATGTCCAAACCACAGATGGTGCTTTCAAATCACAAATATAATGTTTTAGTCTTCAAGGCAAACATGTCCAACTAATTAATGAAGTGCCTGATGGCTGCTTTTCCCTGATCCTGGTACTGCTGGAGGTCTTTTCCTGTTAAAAGGGAGTTCTTCGTCCTTACACTCGCCAACTTCTGAACATAGTTTATCGTCTGATAATCGGGGTTCTCTTGCTTTGAGATGACTTCTATTGTAATCTGGTGCCATTTAAATAAAACTGAACTGAATTCAAGCCTTAATTTTTCACATCTGTAAATACTGACATTTTTAAACCAGTTAGTCGTCATTGCAATGGTGTATGTGTAAAGCTTCATTGTTGTCTAAATTATTCAAACTCTCATGAGAAATCTTTTAGCCTTCTAGCCTCTTTGACCGCATAAAGCCATCATGACCTGTTTTACCTGGAGGTGAACCTGAGGACTTTGGAGATGAGGCCGGTTGCCAGGCTGTTGACGCTGGCCTCCGACGGTGACCGACACAGCGCCCCGTCTGACCGGCCCAGCTCTGTTTTCTTCTGCTTCTTCCTGAGCTTCCTTCGATAGAACGCTTCCAACAGCTCCATGGCTTCAACCTAGAGTCCACTTTATCCTAGTTTCTTCTCGATTGCTTTGTCCTCAGAACTTCCAAAGTTTTCTCGGTTCTTCTTCTTCTTCTTCTTTTAAACAGTCCCAACAAGATCCATTTCCACACAGTTTACTCTTTGGTCCCTGGAGCACTTTGATGGGTTTCCTTTGAAAAAACTTCAGGAAAACCAGTTTCTACTAAACTCTATTCTACTCCACTTTAACTGCATGTTTTATAAGACTGCCACAAATAATATATCCAGTGTAGAAATCTACTCTAAACTAAAATCTACTGTCTGAACTTTACTTCACTACTCTGACCTTTGGTTCTCCTCTCCTGACATACCTTTCCTTAACTTCTGAAGTACTTGTTAACTTTTTTCACCTTTAACCTCTCTTCTACAGTGCATCTAGTCATAACTAACATAATAAAATACCTTCTTTTTCTAATGCAATCTGCCAACGAAGATCTATGCAACTGTTCTATTTCTGAGCTTTCTGCTCCTCTTTTCCATCAAAACTTCTGCAAAAAGTGTCGCCTCTACCGTCTGCCTCTGCCACCCTCAGATCTGCCTCTTTGCTCCAGCTCCAGTCTGGAGATGGCATATCGGGTCGAGTCGTGCTGCGTCAGCCCCTGGCTCCCGGCTCGTTAAGCAAATGAAGCAATTATGCATCATTAGGCTGTCGTATGATAAAAGCATGAAATAAACATCCCCGCACAGCTCAGTCTGAACAGTAGCTGTTGATGTTGGTGTGTGAGTAGAGAGACACTGAGAATCTGAGGAGAGAGAGGGGGGGGAAGGGAGTGGAAGGGTGAGAAATGGTGAGACAGAATGAGTAGCAAAAAGGGAGGGAGGATGGGAGGCAGATAAGTTTGGTTAGACTGTTAGGGTGGAGACAGTAGGTATGGAAAAAAATAGAAGGACTGATAGGATAAAGAGGGCCAGTGAGACAGATAAAGAGAGGATGTAGAAGGAAAGGCAGACGGAAATAAAGCATAGTAAAATTAGGAGCAAATCTGGGGCACACAAAAAAGCAATAAGTGCAAAGGTGAGAGAGGTAGGGAAGAGGAGTAACAGTGAGGAAGAGGAGGGTGAAAGGGAGGAGAGATAAAGGAAACAGAGAGTGCTTTTGAAAACAGCAGATTACTGAGCACGCTTTAGCAGACATCGGTCCCGAAGCCGTGGGGAGAAATGAAATGTCTCATGATGCAGCATGTGGTCCTGCAGTGAACAATGAGCCGATTATTACCGACTGTTACGAGTATCACTTTCAGAAGGACTGGTGACGTACAGACAAAGGTTAAGACTCAGTGATTTGAAGTTAGGGAAAGCTACCTGAAAAACTTTTGGTAAAGTAGGTTATCAGATGTCAGCTGATAACTTGTTGATGTTTCAGCCTTGGGATGGTTGGTCCAGGCTGTAATAGCTCAATAACTAAACTTGGTGAGGTACAACAGCAAAAGCTGCAACGTTCTCAGACAGACGTTGGTGTTTCTGGTTCAATCGCAACCTCTTAAAAACCAAGAAATATCAATATTATTGCAATTAAAAAAACCAAATGCATGTGTCTTTGTTTTTTTAAATTGGAAGTAATGTGGTTACAAAATGTTTGTGACATCTACAGAAGGACTTCTGTTACTGGACACCTGTTTTATTTGTTTGTTTTTTTTTACATATAATCAACACATTTATGCTATTTACAAATGTCTGTATGTAAATTCTGTTTTCATTTGTTGCGTTGTTGCACTGGCACACCCAGTAACTCTGTAAACCCGTGGTGCAGTCTGCTGTGCGTTACCTCAGTAGGATAAAAATGCAAGAGGTCACCAGTCTCAGTCTCCCCTGTGGGAAATTATGCTGACTTTCTTAATCTTCTCAGGAGGATAATATACAAGGATAATATCATTCTTCAGTTTGTCCGAGGAAAGGATGTCCAGTGGATGGTGAGGTTACGCCTTCAGTATCGCCTCAAGCTTGATTTTGGAACTAATTTTTGATCAAGACTAGATGTCGAAAGAAGACGTTCAGCCAGAAAGTCACTCAGTTAGCATTAAACGCTAAACAGCAAATGTGAACAATACTTAGGATATTTTCCATACCTGCCTCTTCTCACACGTAGCAGCCAGCAGATACTTTCACACTGTTATAAATACAACCGGAACTACTAAATGCAGTTTAGGTGACGGACCTGCGACTGGCACAAGCCACCATCACCTGAACTTTGTACTAAAGGAGCTGGTTGGTTAAATACAGGTTTACATTCAATCCAACTGCACCGGACATTTGTGTTCTCAGATTAGCCCTATAAATGTGCTCGTGTGACAAAGGCTTTAATAAACGCAGTATGTTCCTGTTTGATGTTCTGCACAGCTCTGTCATTTAACTTTCAAAAACCTTAAAAAAACAAAAACAAAAAAACTCTATTTTATCTAATTGGTAGGTAAGCAATGAAAGCCCCAGGAATCTCTTCACAAATCCCCCTGAAGGACCTCTGCAACTTCATATGAGACCTTGAAGAAACCCCTCAAAACCCTACAGCACCTCTTCAAGATGCAGTTCTTTCAATATATCAAGTATACCATCTACTTGAAGTCTCTCTGCATCCTCAAGAACCACTCCTATCTCTTTCCAAGACCACCTGCTTCTTCTCTGTGAACTATTTGACCCTTTTTTTAAGACATATCTGGTAATTTCTCAAGGAGCCTTCAACCTATTCAAGGACCACTACATCCCAGGTAGCCTCTTGACAAACTCAAGATACCGCTCAAAGACTCCATCCTTCCTTTAGTAGCAGTCAATTCTTCTAGGACCACTAGAACTTCTTTATAGGCTCCTAGTGGATTATTAGTGACCTCTAGAACCAAGTCCAGGATCCAAGAATTAAGGACATCTCTTAGTTTCTTAAGGATCTCTGATGTCATTTTGTGTAGACTACATTTCTTGGTTTAGCTTTCATATCCAAAAGATGAGGAGAAGCTGCTGCAGGTATAACCAAAAGATGAATTAAAGTGTAGCTCCTCCCAGTCCAGCAACAGGTGCCTACGGCTGGGTTTCCTGGGAGTCATGTGTCATGGGAATGTCGTCAGATATATCTGAGATCACAGAGAGAAAGGGATGATGAGATGGTGAGGAAATCCTCTCCCTTTGTAGTGTCTGAATCTGGTGTCAGGGCCGGTCTGACCTCCAGTGCTTTGTTCTGGAAAGCGTCACTCAATTTTCTGCCTTAAGGCTGCAGAAGTGTGTGCATGACAGAAGCTACTTTTATTTTTCAAAACTTCATGATATCTGTATACTTTAACCAATGCCCCAGTTCCATATGTTCATTAATAACCCATTACACATATAAAAAGGTTGGTTAACAGGAGAAGTTCTTAATGCAAAGATGGACTATAGAGTGGATACGAGCTCAAAGGAGCCCATTTAATGTCATATTTTAAACATAGTTTGAGTCAATAGTACAGAATACAGTAATTTAAATGAAAATTAAAAACTAAACCAAGTTAAACTAAACACATATAAAAGAACATTTTAAGATATAGAGCTAAACCTAATGGAAAAAGAAGCCAACAACTTTAACCAAACAACTTTAACTTTAACCAAATGAAACCTAGATGGTAACTTTAAGCTTTTAATGTATAAGCCAAATTTAATAGGCTCTAAACACTAACTATATACTAATAGGAAAAAAGCTAAATCTAACCTACTATGACCAAGAAATCAATTTAAAGCAATCGGGATCAAATATTGGGTTCACTTAAAACTGATGAAAACAGCATCTGATTGAAAAAAGAAAACTGACACAGGTCTAAGAGGTCTTTCCAATCCTCTATATATATGTGTGTGTGTGTGTGTGTGTGTCTTTCTGAACAGAGACCCTATCTGTTGTCGTGGGAAACTGTTCCAGCCCATAATAATTATCTTTCAGATCTGCCCAGAAACCAAAATTGGAGAGAAAGCAGCAGGCGAACGTGTGGATCCAAAGGCCACACACTGTGTGAGTGTTTGTGTCAAAACACACATTTAACACTGGAAGCTATAAATAAGTGTATTTAGGGTGAGTCAGAATAATCAAAACGTGTATTATATACACACTATACTGCCAAAAGTATTCATCTGCCTTCACACACACATGAACCTGAGTAACATCCATCCTTAATCCAGAGGCTTTAATATGATGGTGGCCCACCCTTTGCAGCTGTAACAGCTTCAGCTCTTCTGGGAAGTTTTTCCACAGGTTTAGGAGCACTTATGGAAATTTCTGACCATTCTTCCAGAAGCACATCTGTGAGGTCAGACACTGATGTTGGAGAGAAGGCCTGGCTCACAGTCTCTGCTCTAATCCATCCCAAAGGTGTTCTATCAGGCTGAGGTCAGGACTCTGTGCAGGCCAGTCAAGTTCTTCCACACCAAACTGGCTCATCCATGTCTTTATGGAGCTGCTTTGTGCACTGGTGTGCAGCCATGTTGGAAGAGTTGGGAGCATCAAATTGTCCCAAATGTCTTAGTATGCTGAAGCATTAAGAGTTCCTTTCAATGGAACTAAGGGGCCGAGCCCAACTCCTGAAACCCCCCACACACACCATAACCCCACCCCCACCCCTCCACCAAACTTTACACAATGCAGTCAGACAGGTAGCATTCTTCTGGCACCCACTGGATGGATGGCTGGTTTATTTGGTGTCAGAAAGGAGGATATTCCAGAATATACTCTATGCTGATGTCTTGAGTGGGCACTTTCACAGTCAGATCCACCCCTCGGTCGTCCTATCGTCATAAACACTCATCACAAGGCTTCAAAATGGGACTGTATAAACTAATGGATGACGTCATAGTAGACCAACCAAAGATTTCTATTCGGCATGCGTTGCGCGCCGTGTCTCTTCCTGATAATGCCTCACTGTAATATCCAGCAGTTAACCTAACGTAACCTGATGTAACCAAAGGAAACCAGAGTGAAGCCTGGGGATTGGAAGGTGTGATTAATCCTCAAATCGACTGATCGAGGTGAACGCGTGCTCTGACCGGACCGCTCTGTTTGTGTTTGAGCTGTGCGTGAGAGGGAGTTGTTTGTATTGCAGTAGTGTATTCGCGCAACTATGTGATGATGTTGCTTTGGAAAAATGTGGTGATTCAACTAAAGAAACATTTGAGGAGGAAAGAGGAGTGAAGAGAAAGGGAAAGGAGGTAGGAGAGGTGAAGGAAAGAGGGATGAAGAAAGCAGAGAAAAGCCGAGTGTTTATAAATCATTCTGTCTGTCCTCTCCAGATTAACACCCAGCCTCATGGGACTTTGATGGCCCACTTCCTGTTTTTGGATGACCAATGAGACATGAGCATTGCCTCACCCCAACCCCCCCCCCCAACCCCTCCACTCAGTGGCATCTGATAACCACCCAGGGCCAAGGGAATTGTGGGAGAATGGAGTCATTCTACTTGTTCATTTGGCTCTTTGAGAGCAGTGGTGGAGTACATTTTAATGACTCTGTTGTTGTGATCACCTTGCTCAAACTTGTGCAGGAAGTTTGCTCAGTCACCCTTTCCCAATAAAAATCTTACAAATATTGCAAAGCTGCGAGATTCACACGTTGCAAGGCGGAGAGAAAGAGAAAAGCGGAGTTTGGTGTGCAGGCTTGCCTAGTCACACTAGCACCCCCTTGAGTCTGTGATGTTAATTACACACACATACACACACACACACACACACACACACACACACACACACACACACACACACACACACACACGCACACACACAAACGTCCAGAATCTGACCTCCATATTAGGATGAACCCTGGTGTGTTAGTATTTATAGACTCTGTCAGGAAAGGCAGAAGGATGTCCGCGTTGTAAATACTTATTCAGGGCTGAATTATGTGACTTATTTTAACTGTGATAATCAGCTTCTACATTTATAGCAGCCTTCTTCGTTTTCTGGGAAAATTGTTGGATTTTGGACTTGTGTAGTTTTATTTGGTTAACTTCTTTAGATTAGCAGCTCTGCAGTCCGAAGTGAGAAGTATTTGTATTTATTATTCTGAAACTTTTTACTTTTACTCCCTGCGTGTTTATATAAATATACTTTCTACTCCTCACATTTTCAAAACAGGCTCATTACTTCAGGCTGAACAGATTTGAGGGGACTTATTGATTATTTTGCATCACTGCACATCTTTCTGACATAATTTGAACCTAAACTGAGAGAACAGTAACATAAAAAAAAGACAGTGTGTCTGCGAGCTGAAGGTGCATCTGCCCTTTTTCCAGGGAGGGAAAAGAGTGAGAGAGAAAGACGGGAAAGGAGAGGAAGAAGAGAGGTTAGAGTTAAAGTCTGTCCAGCAACCTTTGTGAACTGGAATTGTGAAGCTTACATGTCCTCAAACATTTTAGACTTTTCTGAGCAGACATTGGATCTGTATGTGGTGTGTCATTGAATTATGTTTTTTCATATTGTGAAAGCTCTTGAAAGACAAACTGAAGTATCCCAACTTTGTGCTATTCAAAGGTTTGCATTAAAACCCTGTTTAGTGCAGGACAAACAGGTTAGTTAGCAGCACTGTGGGGAAATTTAGAGTAACGCAGTATGCCACTGCTGTGGTGTTCATGGTCATCCAGGGCAACAGACATCAAAAATTTAAGGTGATGATGCTGATTAGATTCTCTCACTGAATTCCACCTTTAGATCAGATTCATGCTGTCTATAGGTTGGAAATTAGTTCATGTAAGATCAGCTTATATCTCGCTAAATCCACAAACTCAGCTGATCACAGCCTGCACAGACAATCTACTGGAACTCACAAAGAAATTATAATATGATCCTATAAAATATACAGTGGTGTGAAAAAGTGTTTGCCCCCTTCCTCATTTCCTGTTTTTTTTGCATGTTTGTCACACTTAAGTGTTTCGGAACATCAAACCAATTTAAACAATAGTCAAGGACAACACAAGTAAACACAAAATGCAATTTGTAAATGAAGGTGTTTATTATTAAAGGTGAAAAAAAATCCAAACCATCATGGCCCTGTGTGAAAAAGTGATTGCCCCCCTTGTTAAAACATACTATAACTGTGGTTTTTCACGCCTGAGTTCAATTTCTCTAGCCACACCCAGGCCTGATTATTGCCACACCTGTTCTCAATCACTTAAATAGGAGCTGCCTGACACAGTAAGGTCCACCAGAAGATCCTTAAAAGCTACACATCATGCCGAGATCCAAAGAAATTCAGGAACAATTGAGAAAGAAAGTAATTGAGATATATCAGTCTGGAAAGGGTTATAAAGCCATTTCCAAAGCTTTGGGAATCCAGCGAACCACAGTGAGAGCCATTATCCACAAATGGTGAAGACATGGAACAGTGGTGAACCTTCCCAGGAGTGGCCGGCCGCCCAAAATTACCCCAAGAGCGCAGCGACGACTCATCCAAGAGGTCACAAAAGACCCCACAACAACGTCCAAAGAACTGCAGGCCTCACTTGCCTCAGTTAAGGTCAGCGTTCATGCCTCCACCATCAGAAAAAGACTGGGCAAAAATGGCCTGCATGGCAGAGTTCCAAGGAGAAAACCACTGCTGAGCAAAAAGAACATTAAAGCTCGTCTCAATTTTTCCAAAACACATCTTGATGATCCCCAAGACTTTTGGGAAAACATTCTGTGGACCGATGAGACAAAAGTGGAACTCTTTGGAAGGTGTGTGTCCCATTACATGTGGCGTAAAAGGAACACTGCATTTCAGAAAAAGAACATTATACCAACAGTAAAATATGGTGGTGGTAGTGTGATGGTCTGGGGCTGTTTTGCTGCGTCAGGACCTGGAAGACTTGCTGTGATAAATGGAACTATGAATTCTGCTGTCTACCAAGAGATCCTGAAGGAGAATGTCCGACCATCTGTTCGTGTACTCAAGCTGAAACGAACTTGGGTTCTGCAGCAGGACAATGATCCTAAACACACCAGCAAGTCCACCACTGAATGGCTGAAGAAAAACAAAATGAAGACTTTGGAGTGGCCTAGCCAAAGTCCTGACCTGAATCCTATTGAGATGTTGTGGTATGACCTTAAAAAGGCCGTTCACGCTGGAAAACCCTCGAATGTAACTGAATTAGGACAATTCTGCAAAGATGAGTGGGCCAAAATTCCTCCAGAACGCTGTAAAAGCCTCATTGCAAGTTATCGCAAACGCTTGGTTGCAGTTGTTGCTGCTAAGGGTGGCCCAACCAGTTATTAGGTTTAGGGGGCAATCACTTTTTCACACAGGGCCATGATGGTTTGGATTTTTTTTCACCTTTAATAATAAACACCTTCATTTACAAATTGCATTTTGTGTTTACTTGTGTTGTCCTTGACTATTGTTTAAATTGGTTTGATGTTCCCGAAACACTTAAGTGTGACAAACATGCAAAAAAACAGGAAATGAGGAAGGGGGCAAACACTTTTTCACACCACTGTAGATATAATATAATATAGAAATTATATATATATATGTGTATATGTATATATATATAAATATATCTATAAATTTATATATATATATAAATATTATATATATATATATATATATATAAATATATATATATATATATATATATATATATATATATATATATATATATATATATATATATATATATATATATATATATATATATATATATATATATATATATGTCTCATTTAGTGACATACTTATTTTGTAGCGCTCAAACCTGCATAAACATATTTTATCTTCTTTAAAGCTTCCAGTCTTACTAAAAATGTCTGAATGCAGACGACAGGAAGTCGTTTCAAAGATGATGCTGCCGATGAAGTCACTGGTTAGCGGTTACCATAGCAACTCAATTTTATTTCCTTTTGAGCTGAGTTTGACTCATAAGGTCACAAACACACAGCAGGACATCGCAATAAATCTCACACACAAAGGAAGCGCAGGCAGGACATCCTAACACCAGGGGCGAAGACCTCCTCGGCTGACCGCCGCCAGCCTGCCACGGAGCCGACATCACTTCCTGTTTTAACCTGCGTGGTGTAAACCCGGCTGACATTTAGGAAAATAAAGGAGGACTTATCAACTCTGGAAGGAACTGTTAGTGAATAGTTGACAGGAAATCTCAGTCAGCAACACAATGGCTGTGATCATAAGTACATGCACACTGTCATTCGCTCTTTTTATGGCCCTTTTGTTTAAATGTTTATGTCACACACATACTGACTGATACTGCATACAAACGTGTATATTAAAAGGTACTTATTGTAAATTCCTGCATTTAAAAATAGTTTAAACCTTCCAAAATTAACCAAAGCTAGCACCTAACACATCTGTGTATTGTGTTGAAGAGGCATCAACCAAAGTTGAACTTTGTCTGGGCTGTACTACAATGTAATACCAATTTCTACCACACGTATACCTTTAAGTACTGCATGTCTTTATCCAGCTGACAGGCTTTTCATTCTGGTCTGACTAACATGCAGTTCTAAGCTCACCAGCAGCTCCTGATTCTAAGAGCCAAAATTATGCCCATCCTTAAATTTAGTCAACTAGAGCTGGTGAGCTAATCTTTTTTTATTGAATTGTGAATTATATCATAAGCACACAAAGAACATAATCCCCAACTGTTCACCCTGCATTTATTTCTTGGTTGTAGAAAGGCAGAAAAAAGAAACCACAATCTAAGCTCCTCATATACTACAGCCTCGTGTGCCGAGCCCTCCAATGACAGATGGCAGAAAATGATTGGATAACTGCTGTTCGAGGGAGCAGCCTATTGGACGGTGAGTTGATGGAGGCTTTCAGCCGCCTCCTACCTGTTTTTGATGCGTAGCTGGACTGCCGAACATGGCGGGCTGCGATGTGATGACCGGTGTGTTTGTTGTTGCTGTTGTTCTTGTGGCGGTGGCGATGGAAAGGAAGGGGGAGGAGAAGGAGGACGAGGAAGAGCAGAGAGGGAAGGTGCTGGAGGCACAAACTCCTCGATGTATCCGGGATCAAGCTCCCTGAGGAAAAACAGACAGAAAATTAAAGCATAAATCCGCAGCTGAAAAAGGAAGCCAATATGGAACCGCCAAACACTGCAGTTCCTCTCATGGCCACTTGAGGCTGGTTCAAAAAGTGAGTCGATCCCTAAAATGTCAACTTTACAGCAGAAATAAACATGTTTACAACAGTAAAAGAAATACCTGGCATATTTTCTGAACCAATAACATTTTTATAAACAAAGGGTGAATGAAATTTCTGAACACAGATATTCAAATCATCAAAAAAGACCAATCCCTAATAAAGGCTGGGTAATAAACACGGAGGTGTGGAACTGAGTCACATCACAGTCACCGCTCTGCTGTTCTAAGGTACTATTTTTAATACCAAAATTGGCAGATGCGATCCATTCACTGGCTACTTTTTGACCTCAGTTAAGCTCGAGTGAAAGTTAATAGTCCACCGTATTTCACAATAAGAGCCCCCCAAGAGAGGTAAGGGTTGATCTTTGAGTCAGGAAAGAAGAAGTGAGAGCATCAAAAAATGCATTTCAATGCTGATCTGATCTGATCTGGCTAATCTATAACGAACACGCAGACAGAATTAAAATATGTCAGCCAAAATAAACCAAACCCTGCTGCGTTCAGGTCCGACAGGTTCAGACAGGACTGTCCGCATGCCTCTGCTCTGTCCTGATCTCATTCACAATTCAGGCATTCATCGAACGCCACAAGGGGCCAGAAGACAATAACAGAGCGTGCTCAGTGAGCTGCAGTTCAGAGGTCAGCTGTGACATTAACAACGGCGGGGAGGTCGAGGTTTAAAGGTCACATGATCCTGGAAGATGAAATACTCCTCTGAGTCCTTTTGTTATCTGAACAAAGAACACGGAAAATGAGTTTCTGTTTTACTCCGTGGGCCAGTGAGCTTCCATCTACCCACACAAACACACACATACGAGGGGACGCGCAGATGACCCATCAGACTGTTTATCTACACCTGTACTTAAAGACAGTCGAGTATTTAACGTCTGGTATCACCTTAGTCTGAGTTCACTAAGGAGACAAGTACAAAGAATAGAAACTGCTACCTCAGCTTCATCAGAAGAGAAAATCATCCACCTCATATCTCCTCTAAAACTTATGCTGTAGGTGGTGCAGAAATAATTTTGGTGACTAGCTTGCCTGTTAGCCGGGCACATAACCAGCCCTAATGTGGCCCCATACTTGTGGTTTTCTTTGGCTCCGTCCATCCATCCATCCATCCATCCATCCATCAGCCACATCTGGTCCATGCCTTGGAGGGGTGGGGGGTTAAAGTTTTAAAGTAATCTTTTTTTCTTTTTTTTTTAATAACTTCTGCTCCATATACAGTACTGTGCCAAAGTCTTGAGCCACCCTATTCTTTATATTTTGATTTCAATGAGCCAGCCTTTCTAAAGATCATCTTCAATCCTGGCCTGGTACCTGACAAGGTCATTCCCAAAGAGCTATTAGCTGAAAAGTTGGTGCAGAGTGTCCTTTAAAAGCTTTGAGTAAACTGGAAAAGAGTAAGAGAGCTTTCCTAAGAGAGTTCAGGCTGTGTTGAAGAATAAAGCTGGTGACACTTTCAAGCTTCTTGGAATTATACAAACTCAGTTTTTGCCTTATAAAATTAATTTCCATGTATGCTTGCATGTTTCAATAAATTTCTGCACCTCTTTCCCATCTTCCTAGCAAAACATAAAGAAATAAGGTCCAAGATGGCCCAAGATGTTTGCACAGATCTGTAGCAATGAATGTTGGGCCTAAATCTGTTTATAGTTTTCTTTGGCTGCCTTGACTGACTCAGGGTCAGTGTGTCTGCCTTATGTGGGCCAAATATCTGGTATGTTGTGGTATTTAGGCCATATGTGGTCTACAAAAAACTCAACACAACCAAATTCCAACCCAGCTCATGACTTTGAGGCTACATGTGGTACAGACAACACGTTTCAATACCCTAAGTGTCAAAGGTGGCCCACATTATGAATGAATCTCTCTGAATTTGATATCTCTGATAACTCTGGAGGACTTTCTCCATAAAGCTTGTTTCCTGCTTTTATCTCATTGATTGCAGTGGAAGTTAAAGTGGCTGCCACTGCCATACAAGTGTTTTAGCACTGTTAGCCATTCAGACTCATTCATCTGTCACTCAGTAGCTCATCCTATCCACAATGCATTGTGTTTGTGACAGTGAATAAAAACTCGGCCTGTGAAACCATCAGCTATCATGTGACGGCTCAGCCTCTGCAGATATCCGGTTAAAGAATTCCTCTTCTGTCTGCCAGCTATTGTTTACAAATGCAGATGAATTTTAAAACGTGCCAGATAACAGCCAAGAGTTCTGATATCGCATTTCAGCAACCAGAGTACAACAATGCAGAGAGAGTGCTTACGTGCACATAAACAAAGCCTGCACAAATGTGATGGGTCGACACTGGACTGCACTGGACCACCAATGGTGGAAATGGCTAAGCTTACGCTACACTACGCAGAAACTCAACCTGAACTGGAAAATTAATACTACATTCTAGTAGAAAAAAAGTGATTAAAAAATGTACAGGAAAAGTCTCAGACTCCTAATTTTTTAATGCGTTACACAAGCATCCACCACTGAATCAGCATATATATGACAAAATAATAGGGAGGTTTGCTTTAAATATGCAGAAGCCATTTTCACACACTCTGTGGAGCAAGCATTTGGCAGCATATTTGATATATTCTATGAAACTTAGAAAGGTGTGACGAAGCAGCAACCTGAAAAATTGAGTGCCAAAAACTGCAGTTCCTCTAGTTTCCACTTGAGGCTCTAAATGTGAGTCAGGCCCCAAATGTCCAACTTTACAGCAGAAATAAACATGTTTACAGCTTGATACAAAAAACAGTAGTTAGTAGAATGGCCCCCTTCTAGCATTTTACATATTAGATAGCATTAATTATCATATATGTGTGTCTGCTCTCATAAGCTTAGAAAATAATGCTCTTAAAAACAAAATGTTCTGGGCAGAAAGGCTGACAGTGCCTCCTTCCATCTTTTACATACAGTTTATAACCAGGACTGGTATGGATCATTAAGACTCCTGATGGTTTTCATACTGTGATAGGAATACTGCTGCCATCATACAACAAACAGCCGAGTATTTAATCAAAGAAGGCGCTACGTCCTCCCTCCACCCAGCAGAGCCCTTTAAACCCACAATCCTTTAGAAAAAAAAAAAAGAGTGAACACAAAACACAACAATAAACACACCCAGGCTTATATTATTAACGAGGAAATTCCACCACGGCATTATCAGAAACACACACACTCAAAAACACACATTCAGGTGCACAGATAAAGGCCCATTAAAGTGAAACCTGTTGGGCTGGTCAGAGGAATGCAAGGCAGCCACGAACACCCAGAAATCCCCAGAACAGGACGGACGCACTGTCACATTCCACTTTCCATCTCATCTCACACACACTCGCACTCTTCTCTGCGGCACTGACCTCATCTGAGGTCAATGAGTTTAACATCGGCATGAATCACATGACCTGCAACTGAACTTTCTGCTGCTGGTCCAAAAAAAACAAAAAAAAAAACAAGAAAACTTTATACGCAGTAGTTTAATTTGAAATTCAAGATGTCCTGCTAACGTTTCCAAAAATACCAGATATGTCTTGCTGAATGTGGTGGAAACATATTTGAAATCATACACAGGAGAGCGAAATATCGCCCCACGGATGGGTTTACATCACAAAAATGACCCAGCAGGAAAAAAACGTGACGCTCTGTTTCTGCTGTCTGTGGTTGACAAACAGAGATGTTAAAACCCAGAGGGCCACGGAAGGAAATGTTCGCTGTAAAACATGGATAAATAAATCGGTAATAAGTTAAACATCCTGTTTTTCCAACTCATCTGTTTCTTAAGCTTTTATTTTGAAACCTCTCTCAGCAGAAACATTTCCCCAAGTTGCCATAGAGATGGTTTAGTTGGCGTCATGTGACCTGCATGTGAAATTTTAGTCACATGACAGCAGGTTGCATGTGTATATGTGTGTGTGTGTGTCTGTGAGTTTGTGTTTGTGTGTGTGTGTGGGGGGGAGGTAACTCCAGTGAGATGTGACATTTACTCCTTTACATGGACTAAATTTAAGGATTTATTGAGTAAAATGTACTCTTTGGAGGAGATTTGATGCATTTGAAGCAGAAATTTTACATACAGTAATTTAAATCTGATTTTTTTTAAAAACCGCAAATGTCTCAAAATTTGAAAATAACTTATAGACTGACTTGGACAGACTTGGACTTATGTAAAGTACCCGAGGAGCTAAAAATACTGGATGTTTCTCAGTGATCCTGGAGAACCGGGGCCTGGCTGATCTAAACAAGCCGGGCAGGTCAAGGTGTGGAGGCCAGACAAAAACCAAGTTACAAAAACAGCCAAGCACTAAACAAACGTGACAGCAAATCGAGAAAGTTGGAGAGGCTCAAGACGCAGCTCAAGACAGGCCCAGGTGGTGGAAGATTGTTGACACCTTATATGCCCCTGTAGGCACAAACAGAGCTAACTAATGAACTCAAAATGTGCATCGAATGAAGATGAGGCGACGAGGTGCAGCGACTGCTCCTCTATGCCAGCTGAGAGGGCCCATCATTTTCTGATGAACTACAAGGTCCCTTCAGCCGCTCCCGTATCACCCTGGGTGTTGCTGCCGCAGATGGATCCTCAGATTTGACTTGACACACTAACAGCTATCAGTCAAAGCAGCCACGCCCCTAAGTCCAGTATCCAGGTGGGTAAGTTATATAGTGGCACGATGGCTCTGTGTACACAGAAACACACTGGAGAATTTTGATAGTCGCTACCTGCTAATATATGCTAGCGTAATTTCCTTGTTACACCTTGACAATTATTCAGATGTTGAACATTTGTTCCACATGACTTTCACAAGAAAAAGTGGCTCATTGTGCCACTTTATTGATACTTTGTAAACTCCACGCCTTTACACATAACAACTATAGCTCTGGAGTTTACCGCACTGAGCTAATGGCGCCCTTTCTAGGTCGAAACATATGTTAAACATTTAGTTTTTTTGACAAACAGTGAAACTAATTCATGTTTTTAACAGAATGCTTTACCAGGAGCGAGCATTTATATTATATTAAAGCCTGCAACTTGAAACAGGTGGGGTGACTGGCATGTATGAGTGTGTGTGTGTGTGTGTGTGTGTGTGTGTGTATGTGTGTGGGCAGCTGAGCCTTGGCCCCTGTGGGACCCGGTTGCAGAAGGCAGGAGTTACCCCTCCCTACCGCTCCCTGCTGCTCCCCACTTATCGTCACTGCTGCCCCTGGGATGTGGGTGCCTGGGGGGTCCTGGGGTGCATGGCTGGATGTCTTGGCGTGGCTTTTGGCCTGCTCCCTTGTTGGCTGTGGCCTGGGGGTGGCTCGGGCCTCTTTGGTGTGGGGGGGGGCTCTGCTGGGTGTCGGGTGATTCCTAGGCACTTGGGGCCGTGTTCTCAGCTTGTGCTGGGGGGGCCAGCCTACCGGGGGGATGGGCTGCTCATTGCCTCTGGCTCTCTGGGCTCTTGCCCATTGACCGTGGGGGCTCCGTCTGGGGTCTCCCTCCTTCCTCCTCTGGGGTGTGTGCACGGTTGCCATCGGGATGTGTGGCCTCAGGTCTTCTGAGTTCCTGGTGGTTCCATGGATGACCCGGGTCCCCTGGGTCATTCCCTGCTTGCCTCTGGATCCCGAGGGGGGTGGTTGTGGCTTCTTGCCCTCATTATTGAGTACGTTCCATGACAGAGGAACACTCACACATTACTACAACTACAGCAAGACTGTGTGTGTGTGTATATGTATATGCATGTATATATATGTGAATGTGTATGTATGTGTAGCTATCTATCTTCTATTTTTTTTTCTGTTCTCTTCCCCCTTTTTTCTCTTTTTTCTCTCTCTATCTCTCTTCTTCTCTTCCTGCCTGTCAGATCTGGCAAGAATAAATCAAAATAAAAATACAATTAACAAGAATAGCCTATAGAAAACTTATAGAGCAAATATTTTTGGGACATTAGCGCATCATCAGTCTGATTGCGAAAAACTGCCAGACATGACAGTCCCCCCCCCAAAAAAAAAAACAGGTGGGGTTTGGTTATTTCCTGCAGGCGTTAAAATGTAAAGCATTTTAAAACTGTGTCTGCTATCAGTGAAGTTTTGTGGTGGTAAAAGTGTCCCCACAAAGTCACTGCGCGCACACACACACATACACGCAGAGGGGTTGCCTGGGAAACCGTGTTGAGGCGGTTCATCCCCGTAATGACTTCCTCCTCTTCTTTTTTTTGAGCAGAGAAACTCAAACATTCATTCAGCTCGATTACGTCAGCCGACAACAGAGAAGCACAAAGACGGAGAGTCAGCAGAGATGAATGGATGAAGACAAAGAGACCGGGGGAAGGGGGGGGTACATCTACAGACAGCTACACAACTGTGATAGAAGGTTTTCAAATTCCTCTCGGCCTCCTTTTGTCACTGAGTGCATTTTTAAATTCAGTCCATCTGGTTTTATTTACTTTCTAACTGCAGTGGTTAAGAGACCTGAGAGAAAAATGCCATCACGGTTTACCCACAATCACTCGTAAGACTGTCAGCATCACGTCAGAGCACCTGAAAAACCTAAATCTGAATGCTTCCATTATTTAATGTGTAATATCAGGGCTTTCCTGACAATGACTCAGCAGTGAGGCTGCAGGCTCAGGTTGTACTTTTCTGCGTCATGTTAAAGAGCTGCAGTTCCTCTAATGTCCACTCGAGGCTGCTCCAAATCCGAATCAATCCCATAGATTCCCGCGTTAAAATGTCCCACTACATCAAACACATGCAGGAAAAAGAAGGACATGCAAACTCGAGCAGGTTTAAGCCTGAGATCTTCTCGGTGGGAAATTACAGGGCTAACCACTGCAACATGATCTATCTGTGGGGGCATTTTTAAAAGGGGTGGAGCAAGTTATAATGAGCCTAACTGTGAGCAGCTCCAGCCTGCACAATCACCTAATAGCAAATTTAGCTGCTTAACTAAATTAAATGCATTGAAGCACAATGCATGCAGTCTTTATTCTCCTGAGTGGCAGAAATAATAAACATCTTGCACATCCTTTGCTTTGAGTTTGCAAAGTGCAGCAGTGACGGCAGTGGACCAAACCACTGGGAAGCAAACCAGGGGGAGTTTCCTTCACTGAAACTTAAAAATGTGTTAAAAATGTAGTGTGGGGGCAAATTTCAAGGGCACAGGAACACCCCAAGCCCCCCCCTTAAACATGCCCTGTTGTTATTGTTTCAGTTAAAAATTATATAACATGTGCTAAAACTACAGTTTTATTAAGTGAAGAATTCATTTAAGGTAATAAAGGTTGCAGGTGGACTACTAAACCTTTCAAGGAGCTCTGTTATTATTGTAAAAAAAACAAAAATGCAGTTAGGGCCCATCTATCCACCCCAACCTCCTCCCTGCATATACCTCCTTTCATCCCTCCATGTGAGGGTACAGTAGATAAAGATGTGTGCTGACCACGCAGGAGAAATAAATGCTAATAAAAACATAACAAAGGTTTGTTGCAAATTTTTCGATCCCCTGCTGTGGTTCGTGCCTCTGCCAGAGCAGCAGGATTTTCCTTTTCATCATCGGCTTTGAATTCAGCACGAGCGACTCAAACAGCTCAAAACAAAGCACATGCAAAACTCCCAACAGGACCGAGAACAACAGGAAGAGACGGCGGCCAAACCTGCTCGATGAAACAGCGACCGACACTGAGTTCACCGACAGGGCAAACACAAGCTGCCTGACAAATGCACAGCTCTACGTACTGGTGCTGTCACTGATAAGAGTGACACAGCTCTGCCCGTTGAACCTGCAGATAGCATCAGTAAGAAGAACCGATGAAAGAGAAGATCACGTGATTCACCGGCACGGATTCTGCTGCTCGCTGAGAGGATCCCAAAGATGCCTCATTTAGAACTTCCCTGCGAAGTTCTCTCACTGCAGTAAAATGTTGCCACAGTGCCACATCTTCCTCTTATAACTTCTCTCATCTAACTAACACTTGACCTTTTTTCTTAAAGAATGGCAGGAAGGCTGGGAGAGAGAGAGAGAGAGAGCTTTAGGGCTCCTCTGAATGCAATACTTCTACTGCAAAAAAATAAAATACAATAAAATAACAAACATCAAAAGTATCCACAAGATAAGGAACCAGTTTTTATGTTGCTGCACATGTTGGTGTTTGCCAGGTTAAAAATATTAGTTTAGGTTGCTGGCATACTGAGATTTTCTGATAATAATAATCGTAACTTGTGGCCCGCTGAGGTTGGATTTATGTTGACCCTGGGCATGAAGGTGAAGCTGCTGACCGCTGCACCACAGAGCCATGCAGGCACAGACAGAAGACTCAATTCACATGGAAAGACAGACTTTAGGGGCCGAAAGGAAAAGACCCAAGACAACATTGTCTTGACAACACCCCCCCCAACGGGGATAATAAAGATTCCTTTGACCTTTGACCTTGTGTAGAAAAATGTAAAACACAACCTGTCAACACAATTAATGAATAAAATGATTAAAAACAATAGCAGGGGAGAACAGGACAATAAAAAATGTTGATAAAACAACAAAATCATAAAAAAACAAATCTGCAAAAATGTGCTTTTAGAAGTGACTTGAAGGAAGTCACTATTTCCACAAGCTTTATCTCCTCGTGTGGGTCATTCCAACGGCGAGCGGACTGATGGCAAAAGCTGAATCATGGACATCTCTGAAACCCTGTGACATGCGCCTCCTGGACCTACACTTACTCACATGTGTCAGCAGATTCCTGGAGGGAGATTACCGAAAGTATTAAAATGGATGTGAGGGAACGCTCAAAGAAGTGGAAATCTTGAGGGACAAAAACCGCCCGAAAAACAAAACTAAGAAAACCGACCACAACAAAGAGTTGGGACCCAGGAGGGGGAAAAGTCCCAGGATTTTATTTGTTTCTCGCGTGGCTGGTACTGCATATAAAACACTGGGACACAACCACGAGGTAATTAACACCATGCACAACGGCATCAACCACTTCCATAGGTAGTACGCCACAGGCTCTGCACAGCTTCACCGCTGAAGTCTAAACTTTGGAATGGATAAGAAGGACGCACCTGACCATCTAAGCCTGTGGACCAAAAGATTGTGGTTTGGGTTAAAATGTGGCCATTTACAAAAGTGAAAAATAACCAATGCAGCATGACAGACAAGCAGGGTGAGACAGGTGACGAATCAGCAAAGCCCAGGCAGCGTTTATCCGGGTGAGGAAATCCTGGAGTTTCAGGAAGATCATCATCATCAGAGATCATAGAAATGTCTCTTTATATGAAAAGCAGGAGCAACTGGCTTCATCATTAAAGCGCCTTAAGGCAACTGTTGCTGTGATTTGGTGCTATATAAATAAAATGTAATTGAGCTGAATCATCTGGAGAATTATGCTGCAGCTAAAGGAAAAATCATCAGTCATCGTGATTCATCCTCTGGGCACCACGAATATCTGCTCTGACTTTCATGACAAACCTCCATAAGTGATATTTTAGTCCAGGCAGAAAACGAACCTGACATGAAAAGCAACATTTTAGATGTTTATAATCACAAGAATAAAGACACTTTAAGGACTCCAGTCTATCTGCAGCAGCCAGTGCTACTGTTAGACATAGCTTTGATTTCAATAAAAAAAAAATCAGCTGTGCAATCAAATATGACCCAGTGGTCGAACAAAGCAAACGTCCATTTAAATCACAAATATCAGAGCACAGAACTCCAATCCAGACAACCCTGTCAGCTTTATATCAGCAAAACAATAAATAAATAATATTAAATACATCATCACAGAGGTGCTAGATACTACCATAGATGTTATTTTACAGGAAGCAACCACTGAAAAAATACATTCCTGCAGCTGCCCTAAACTCTGAGGACAAACTTAACATTGCAGCATCTAACAGGAATGCAGCCGAACAGTGACTAAAGATATATTTTTTTACCTTTATGAAAAACACTAAACATGAGGCATGCACTTGAACCAGCAGGCGCCTCCTGTCTGGAGTCGTTTTTTTTGCCTAAAGGGAAATAAAACCTCTTCCTCACGTGTAACGTAACACTGCTGGAGTGCACGCTGTTGCTTACTGCAGATTGGAAGACAAAGTGCAGGTAAAACAGCTGCAAGGCGCAAGAAAAGGGCCAGTATAGGTAATGCACACACACACACACACACACACACATACAGCAGGGGTGAGCAATGATAATCTTACCTCACACGTGAGGAAAGCCACAAGTATCAGATATCGATCAAAAGAAGAAAAAGAAGGTTCTGCACGCTCACTATAGACATGCTCCACTGGGAACACACACACACACACACACACACACACACACACACACACAATAAGGAAGTTCATTAAGAAAAACCTTTGAGTTTTCAGTCACGACCTTCAAAGCCACTCATACGATCCAAACTCGACCTGAGAGCAGAAACAAACTCCTCTAGGTTTGATCTGTGAAAGCCGGCTTCCTGTGAAGCGCCACCAACTCCTTTCTCCAGAAAACTTTAAAGGAGTAGTTCAAAAACTTTGGGGGAATGAGACGAGGCTAACAATAATTACTGCGTCTGTGTGTTAAATACAGAAGAGGAGTCAGCCGAGCTCAGCATGAAGACTGGAAGCAAGGGGAAATGGCTCACCTGGTTCCCTCCAACATTAATCAACCTAACAGATGAATGGTGGTCACTTCTTCGGCCAAAATGGTAATGCCAAAAAAATCAGTGGGTGATGTCACAGCGGCTACGTCCATCTTTTAAATACAGTCTGTCTTGACAAACACCAACATATTCAGCCACTCAGTCAGTGCAGTTTGTTTCCCAGCAACCCCTTGGTGATGACAAGACTCTGTGATGTCACTGCACCCATCTGTTGTTTGCAGAGCGATAGTTGCAAGTAACTCCCCTGAAAACACTACATGTGGCAGCTTTATACAGGCTGGAGCCGGCTCACGTTTGGCCAGATCTGCATCAGAAAGTCCTGTGTAAAGGACCCAGCCCAGCCACCACAGTGCACCATTTCACTGGTATATTCAAGAAGATGGTCCTCACTTTCTTTCATGTATATCTGTACTGTTGTAGCCATGGATGTTCATTAAATGTGGCCAAAGTTTGACATAAGGAGGTCAGCATGTATGTGAGTAAGCCCTTCTAGAAGTAATTCCTGCCACTCTTGTTGACGCTTATAGGCAGTTATTTTGAGACAAATCCATATCCCATAATAGCAACTTTTGGTCACCCATGAGTGTGTGTAACAGTTTTTCTAGAAATGGCTCAAAAAGAAAAAGAGAATACATGCTGTGGAGTGGAGTTCACGTGACTGAACTTCACTGTCTGCATGAACCAAGACAAAAAACAAACTTAACAATAATATTAAATGTGTTTCACTTCACGTCAAGACGAGAAAGACTGACTTAACCTCAAAACCTCTGCACCAAAAACCTTTAAACCGTGGCAAACTGCTAGCAACCAAAGCAATCGCACTGAGGTTTTTAGTACTCCTTTGTGACCAGTTTCACCGAGTGCCAGCCAGCAACCAATCACCAAACAGTCAGGGAATTTCTCCCTCGTGACCTGTGATTGCCAAGCGGTCAGCGACGGTTTCAGAGCCTGGGTGAGTGAGGCCTTAGCAACACAGAAACTGCCAGCAACCTCCAGCAACCACTCGCCAACTGGTCACCAACTAGTTTTCCCCAGTGATCCATTGTTGCCAGGTCTCCAGGCCTGTGACTGGGGCCTTAATGATAGCCTTTATTAAGACCACCTTACACCAAATGGTCATGATGACAGGAGAGAACTGCAAACTTAGCAAAACTTTTATGATTTTATTGCAACACTGGACTGAAATCACTTGAGAAGTTGATTGGTGTAAGCCAAGGAAAGTGTAAGAATCACAGCAAGCAGTCCTGTAAGCAGAACACACAGAGATCAGCACTGAAGTCTGAACTCCAAATGTTTGATCCAAAAACAGGTAATGGTCATACACACAGTGTGGCAAACGATCCAGGATGTTGCAGGCAAAAGGCAAAGTCCACAAAACACTCCGGCGGTTATTCGCAAGGAAATCAACACAAAGAAAACAAAGAGTGCAAGCAAAACTAGAAAGGCCTGGATTATGTGACTACATGCAGCACAAGGTGTGACATAAACAGAAAACATAACAATGGCTACAAAACAGAGGACAAAACTGAGATTTCAGAATAAAACAGGAAGTGACTAACACAGCACAGGTGAGACTATCACAAGAATGGAAAACTACCAAGAGGAAAACCAACACATAAATTAAAAAGGACCTTTTTGGTCATTCTCTGTAGAATTTAACTAAAACTTTCACCACCATTTTTTTTTTTTAGCCTTACCGCTTTTCTGCACATGACTCGCTGCACCATCTTGTGGTTCAAATTGGTACTACACAGAAGTACAGCACAGCTCTACTTTGACCTCAGTTGTTACCGCGTCGAGACAACACACAAAAATCTTGGACATGTAGCTATCGATAGCCTTAATTAGCATCAAAAGGCTTTGAACTATTTTTAAACACAGGCACTTGAAAGTATGTACCTTTAATCTGTGAAATCTCCCAAAGCCAAAAGCATTCCACTCAAAACAAACACCCTGCAGGCATTTAAAGGTTTTTCAATGAGCCAAGCCCAACAATCTAGAACAGGTGTTACCAGCTGAAGCCTGTCAGATGAAGAAAAAAAAAATTCAGTGTTGTGTCATCGTGTTCCCCAAAGCATGGAAAACATGATGATAAAACTAAGACAGAGTCGAAAACAGCTGAGTTTTAAATTAATTATATGCTGCATATATCACAACATCCACCATGAAACCATAACCTTAATTATTCCTGGCTATTTGCGACTAGTTGGACCCGATAAATGTATAAACTTCATTACATAGTCGTTACATTTGTTTTTAAAGAGAAGTGCGTCCTTATATGTGTTCAGTTTACAGTATGAAGTAAAACGTACAGGAAACCCAAAATGTAAAGTGCCCATATGAGGACAGAGGATTTCAGGAGGTTAAAGTTTGAACCCACACCAGATTTCTTTCCTTAAATACTCGTGTCATTTAAAGCCCGCTTCATTTATTCTCAGTACTTATAAAAAGCCCACACTTACATACACTTACAGCTCTGATGGGCTGCTCTGAAATCCTTCGGCTTTGCTTTCAGCTTGTTGTGAGTGCATTAATGGCATGATTCCCTCCGAGTGTCTGTGGCTCTGTGAGTGTGTGTCTCTTTGCTTTTGTGTTTTCAGCCAATCAGAGGTCACCTGAAGATACCAATCAGATGGGCAGGCATGGAGGAGAGAAAGTCAGAAAGGTGTGGCCTGACAGGTGCGTTTGGTGTCGGCATTGTGCACCTTTTGTCTGACTGACACCAAGGATGGAGGACACACACACACACACACAATAGTAACTATAAAAGCAGCTAATATCTGCTAAAGTCACACACATAGTTTTATAATGCCTGTTGAATAAAGGACACACACAAACAGAGACTTTGGTCTTCTGGGGCAATAACCATCAGTTCAGCTCAATAAACCTTTATTACCCCCCAGAGGCTGCTGCTTTGCAGCTGCAGGAGGAGGTGATGAATCCCTCTCACAAAACAAGACAAACCCTAATCCCAGAGTTAAACTGAGAAAGAATATACATTCATACAGCCTAAAAACTGCTGCCTTACAGGTCGTATCCTATCTACACCATCCCCACCCATCCATTTTCTTCTGCTTATCCTTTTGGCACTTGGAAATGGGGAAAAAGTAAAACCATAGGCCTCTTTGCTTGGCTCAGCATTATGGGAGTGTTTTTAAAGCTCAAAATTAGGGAGGCTGCTTTGACTAACGGGTACCAACACAGCCAGCTGCATCAGATTGTTGTCAGGTAGGCCTCACGTCCTCTAAATAAAGTCACTGAAGTAGATTATTCCAGCATGTTTGTGGTGTTGGTTTCTAGACCATTTTTAATGGGATTATCAGTCAAATAATATGGCTTGTTCTGTGGTATACCCATCCAATTTAGTACGCCACCCTCTCATCCAAACATGGTCCCTTCTAGCTCCAAAAAACCAGCACGGCAGCAACCAAAAAGCTAAAGTTGAGATTTCAAAATGACCACCGGTTCACATTAGGATGATTCCAGTAACTGAACTTGACTATCTCTCCACAGTGCTAATGCTTCAAAATATAGACTCCAATAAGAAAATAAAAAATTACATGGCTCTTTCCAAACACCATTAGACTGCAAGTCCTGACACTTTCAGAGCTCCTAAGGACACCTGAGGCTCAGCTGGATCCATCGAGAGGAGTTCATGAAATAGTCCCAGCTTCTTAAGTATTGATTCCTGTTTCTGGACATGTCTTTTCCCTTATTTTTGCATCCCTGAATGCAACTTTTCTTCTGTTTGGTCTCAGATGTACTGATTTGTGGCCACACTTGGAAGTTGAATGGGGCTGAAGGGGATGGTAGCAGAGCGCTCACACCAGAGACCCGAGTTTGACTCTGAAGAGGCGTCCACAAGGGAGCGACTCACTCACCGTGGATCACTAGGGAGCTGATGGTTGACTGCTAGCGGATATTCCAGGCTCTGGTCGTCTAAATACGTAATGCATTTAATAGCCTGTCACGTGTCAGTCATCAGCATCGTCCGCTCTCATCAAAGTTGAGAAAACAAACATGGCCATTAACAAATGAACTGCTCTGTGGGACTGTTTCACCACCTGCTGCTGGACTGAGCTGATCCATCACACCAAACAGCAACCATAAAAACACGAGTGCCCATCATGCATAGCCAACAGCAGGCAGACGGCTTCATAAAGTTGAAAAACTTCTTGAAGAAGCAGCAGCTTCTCCCAGCGTTTTCTGCCATTCACATCCTGGAACAGCAAACTCGGCGACTGTACCGGGACGTCTCCTGCTTCAAGCTGCAGGGAGGGAACAAAGGTACGAGCCTTTCCAGGTTATGAAAAACAGCAGCAGAGTTTGACCTCCTGCACATCAATATGCAAACATAGGTCCAGTGTTCAAACCCCCTAGTTTGCCTCAGACTAGAATAGAATAGAATAGAATAGGTATATACTAGAGCACTAGAAATGAAAAATGTTAACAGACCTGTGCAGCGTCCACCTTTCAGTTTCTCATTAGAGCAACACAGGAAGCAAATCAGACCAAAACACACACACAGCCTTCTTTTGTCACCACGCCTTCCCGCAATGTTGTGTGTGTGTCTATACACCTGTCCCACACAGTGTGTGTGTGTGTGTGTCTATACACCTGTCCCACACAGTGTGTGTGTGTGTCTAAAGTCTAAAGTCCTGCATTGTGTTTTGTGTTTCACGCGTCTTCCAGTAAATAGAAGCTGCAGTAGCAGCAGCAGCCTCGCTCACAGGCACACCCCAAACCCAAATACATACCTGGCTTTGCACCTGGCAGTGCATCAACCTCAACACTGGGAGAGATGCTGGGTGGCACGGCACACCCTCTGACAGACATATCAGAGGTCTCCTGCTCCTTCATTTACTATTAAATGGTTGATTGTTTGTTTATTAACAGTCTTCAGCTTTCATACGGCCCAAACTGATCTCACACTGACCTCAAAGCCCAGTTAGATCCTGAACACACACAGAGTGCCGAAGCTGGCACACGGACATATCAGAGGTCATAAATGGGTCTAAAAAGCATGTAATCCTGGTCTGATGAAAACGTAGCCTGATCTGAAGATGTATTTGTTGCTTCCAGGTGTTTTTTCTGCTTCACATACGAGACTCAGATAAGCATCCCCGAAATGGCCAGTATAACCATTCCAGTATTATCGATGGGATATCTTAGGAAAACAAATTGCAATTTCAGCAGTATGTCTGTTTTTCTGCTGCTTTTACGTTACATTAAATGTTTGTATCGCATCTTTACGACCCAAAAATCTGCAGCTCTAGAAGCAGCCCGTGTATAGATTTCTATATATTTTCCCTCATGTGTGGTTGGAGCATGCTGGTATCCCCACAGCAGCAGCAGGTTCAGGTTCCTGTTTTGATAGATTGGGTGTGCAGTAGGTGAGTCTGTGTAAAGAGGCTCTGCACTCTGATTTAAAATCCACTGCGGTGGTGTATGGAGGTAAAATGTCCTTGCTCACTAACTTATGGACTGAACTGCAAGCATAATACAACATAATAAAATAATAACAATAAATAAGCTGCAGGGCATGAATGATGGCTGCTGGAGCAACAATGTTTCTACACTGTGTCGTCCTGACCTCTTTCATCCAGGGAGAAGCTCAGACTGAACAGGGCGCAGCGTTCGGCTGTCGCTCCAGACAGCCAATAATATCATTAAAGGCAATTCTTTTAAAACGCTAAATAACACATAAGGTTAGACTGAGCCAAATGTTCCAGCCCCTGTTTGAACTGTTATTATACATAATAATGAATTATTTCAGGTAAAACTCTGGTGGCAGGCAGACTGCTCTCACTCCAACTTTTTACTAAACTATTGTTAATTCAGCCCAGATTTTCTTTAATGTAATAAACTACTGCTCTCAAAACTCACAGCTGAAACCAAGTGCGCAAATTAAATCATCGTTTCCAGCAGGTAAAGCGACACTGCAAACACACTCAGCCTCGGCACACTGGGATTCTCAGGTTTCAGGCTGGGTTCAGGCTGATGCCAGAAAGAGAACTGTCCACTTTAACCCTGAATGCTTTCAGAAATAGTGAAGCGTATATATGCAGCTACTTTGATCTCAAAGTCAGACGTATACGCTCAGCTCACATGCAAACACCTGGAGTCTGTACCTGCGGACGGTGAGCTGCAGAGTCTCGTGCGATCCTTTCGACCAGAGCCACGGCCTCCTGTCGGTATCCGGTCAGCTCCACGTCGTTGATGATGATGATCTCATCGCCCACCCGCAGAGGCTGCTCCAAACTGTCCGCCTTGCCGCCCTCCTCTACCTGCACGAAACAAACACACAACGCTCAAAGTGTGCTGCAAAGTGTGAGTTCTCACAGCCCGGGTTTCTGGGGCAGCAGCTCATTGTGCACGGCTGCACCTGGTACTGACCTCCAAATGAATTCTGAGAACCGAACGGGCTCGGAGTTCAGCGGTGGGATATTTGCGAGATTTGGCGCTATATAAATAAAACTGAATTGAAAGCCAGTCGTGGGAAATGACAGCCTGAAGTCTGGACCTGAGGGCCTGCTGTACTGACCAGCAAAGAGTTTCATACGAAGGATCAGACTTCAGACTGTTTTGGCTTTTGTTGAATTTGAGTCATTTTGACGGGCTTCCAATCTTCCAGTTCATTGTTAATGTTCGCACCCCCAAAACCTCAGATGGACAGAATGTACTTCACATAATGCTACACCACAATCATATGGCCACTCTATGAGGTACACCTGTTCAACTGCTCTTTAATGCAAATATCTAACTGGCCAATCACGTGGCAGAAACTCAATCCATTTAGGCATGCAGACGTGGTCAAGTCGACCTGCTGAAGCTCAAACTGAGCATCAGAATGGGGAAGAAACTGCAGCTCACCTTTGAGCCCCTTGAGCAGCACCAACCGAGCATCGTTTAAACAACACAGCCACCACAGAGTAGTGTCGCAGGCCATGTCCATCCCTTTATGATCACAGGGTACCATCTTCCAGCAGGATAAAGCATCATGTCACAAAGCTCAGATCATCTCAAACTGGTTTCGGGAACATGATGGATGGTCACCAAATCACAATCCAATAGGGCACCTTTGGGATATGGTGGAATGGGACCAAAATCTCTGAGGATGCTCTGCAGGGTAAAGACCTTATTAGAGTGAGAAACCTCAAAGATCATAGCCCTGAGCAGCACATGGCAACAGGAAGCGACCCCAGGTAACCGGAAGCTTGAGTGCTGAATCTGCTGCTGTGATTGGAAACTGCCTACGTGCAGTGGTTGTTTGGAAAGCCTGACGGGGGCAGCGGTAAGCGGAGGGAGAGCTCGGCGTTTTACCAGCTGCATATATTTTTAATTTTGTCACAGTACAGTGAAATAACCCTTCACTTCAATTTCGGCACAAATCAAAATCAGAGCAGATCCAAATGTCCCGAATGTCTCCCGTCACTCCCACACACCCACTCTGACACACAGACATGCTGTACATATCAGCATGACCCCGCTGCTTTATCACCGCTGACAGTGATGCCTCTTAGCAGCCTGTCACTGTGTGCGCAGCAGTATCACAGCACACGACTGCCTGGATGTGTGTGTGTGTGTCTGTGTGCGTGCGTCCTCTTAAAGGTCACTTTGGTTTGTCCAGCGTGAGATAAACTTAATCAAATCCTGAGCTGCTAATCAAAATATTTCTGGACCGAGCGTCATCTACTCAGAATGAATGCCCGGGTTAACGAGTACCTGATCGAGCTTCCTTTCAGCGCACAGCTGCAGAGGACGAGCTTTTTTGGGACTGGAGGCGTGTGGGGTGCAGAAGATAGGATCGGCTTTGCATAAATGTAACCTTGAACCCACCGCTATCATTCTGAAGACACTTTCACTTTTTATTAGCTGCATTTCTAAACACCGACCGACGCACAGGACAGGAAGTCTGGGGCCAGATATCTGCCGGCTACACTGCAAGCCCCCAAAACAGGTCCACTCACCCCAGTGAGTTCCCAGAGAAGAGCAAAAACATATTAAAACATATTCCTGTAGATGTGAACGTGCACTATACAGAACAAGTGACGGTGTTCACATATTGCTAAGATTTCAGCTGGATGTAAAAGACATCTGTACAGTTTGGATGCATTAAGAGAAGTTCTAAGAAGGCTGTCGGTTTCATAGGGAGTGCCCATAATATAGTCCAGAATGAACGGAACCCTGTGGAGCTATGGCCCCAAATTTAATCCTTATTCTTCCCTTAATTCAGGTTTTCAGTTGTAGTAAGTTTGAGCCGTGAGCCAACTGTATAGTGTTCACTATTTGGATTTCTGGCAGCAGCAGTCAGTTTTACAGCCTAAACAAAGCAGAGTAGTTTTGGAAGTTGAAGGATGGCATAAGTCAGCCAGGAAATGTTAGTTAGTGTCCTGATGAGGCTTCTTTAGGTTTAAGCACTAAAACTAAACCGGACTATGGTAACGTTTAGGCGCCTTGTGTGCAAATGAGTCAGTTTTAATAAAGCGGATGCCCCAACACTTGCGAATAGGCTTGTTTGGAAATCTGCAATATTTTCCCTTTTGCAAAAATGATGATTTTCCGGTTCTGCAAACTTGCAAATCTGATCCGTAAACTGAGAAGCTTGTGGATACCCACAGAGACCAGACTACACTGTAACCCAGGAAAGGTCAAGTTTACAATGGGAAAAGAAAAAGATGTTTGGTAGATTTTCCTGTGATTGGCAAAGGTGTCTACTTATGTTCTGAAACTATAAACCCCTCCCATCTGGAACTCTTCAAATATTAAAAACACTGCCAAGAATTCCTTGCAGGGTGTGTCTGACGCTCTTCTGAATTACAACATGTGTTACTTTTCAGCAAAAACATGATGCGTCTTCACCCACACGCTGCAGCTGCAGCATCAAGAGAAACACGTGTTCTGAGCGACTTTGATCGCTCTGAGGAGGTAAATACTAGTGCATGGTCACAGGTGTTTATCTGCACTAGTGCTGATTAACACTTTCATCTAATGAGCGTTACGGATGTGAGAGAAAAGAAAACTGTGTTAAACCACCCCGAGCTCTGCAGGACGATGCTCATGCCTGCACTGTTCGCCTTTTTCAGGAATAAATATACCCAAATAAGGACTGTGAGACTGTGTGTGTGTCTCTGTGTGTCTCTGTGTGTGTGTGTGGGTATGTGTGTGTGTGTCAGTGACTGTGGTATTCCAGCTGAAATTCATTACCCTGCAGACTGAGATATCTAAACAGAATGGCTCGGCCTGCTCATACCGTGACTGAAACAACATACCTCCTCTAATCAATAAAGACTGTGTGATTTGGGAAAATATCCTCTGAGAGCGATGGGGGGGCCTCAGCCAAGGAAAAGCACTCCGTCTCTGAACTTCTTTAGAGCTGGACTTCGAGGCACTGCCTTGCTGGCTTGTGAAAACTTAAAAGTTAGATAGTTGTGAGCCCTCATTACAGGTTAAACATCAGGCATGTTCATAAGTTATGTGCAACTTTCTGTATTTATTTATCTAAAGGATATTTAGAGGTGATTATATCCCAAAAAAAGAGGAAAAAACAAAACAACCTGAGGGCATAATATGCTGACTTTTAGTCCCTCTGATTAAAGGATACAGGAGTGTAATATAAACAGATATTCCAGCTCACTCGGTTCTGTAATTTCATAAAGCTGGTGGACTCCCAAGAGACATATTTAAAAAGAATTATCAGGATATCCTGATGCTTTAACTCTAAACCACTGGATCCTACATTTACCATAATGCAGTTCTGCAGCATCTTTCTGCATCTGCAGTCTGTAACTCTGTGGTTCTGATATGAATCGACACGTTGGGGGTTATGTTCTCATGATTGACGAAACGTAACAGAACTGTTTTCACTGGCTGTGCTGCACTAAAGGGCAACGTAAACGGAGACAGTCGGCCTTCCAACGATCCCTTTAGCGCTCGGGCCCCACAGGTGTTCACTGGGGTTGAGGTCAGGACTGCAGGCAGACCCTTCCATCCTTTTCACTCCCAAATTCTGGAGGTGGTCTCTGATAAACCAGAACCTCAGAACATGAGTCAATAGCAGAATAGGCTGTTTAGCATTGGCAGAGAAAACTTTTTCATGGGTGCAACCCACACGCTCAACTCTGCTGCTCAACCCACAAATGCATTTTGCTTCTAAGTGTGGCTCCATAAACAGGTTTTCAACGGTATAAGATTTGTTGCCAAGAAGCTTCATTACAACAAAAAAATTATCAACTAAACACAAAATTAATTACTTTTTGTGCTGTTTATGCCCCATTCTAGGTCTGACTAGACCTGATCGATGTCCAAAGACGTGCCACATCTGCGTGTCGTTAATAGAAGTCTTCAGCCGTGAACTGGGTCTAAATGGGTCTGCTGGTCTCAGCTTTTCTGGAAAATCAATTACACGTTTTTTGGGTAGGTTACCCACCACTAATCCAATGGTAATCCGACTGGCTCTCTCATACAGTATGGACTATTTACACCGCCTTATTCTGCCTACAGTTGCTGTGCATCTGCAAGCTGCTTTGCAACCCAGCCCCTTCTGTTTTATGCTGCATCTTTAGCTATCAATCAAAACCCCACATTGTATCAGTGCACCTGTTCCACCTGTAGGATCGTCAGTGACTTCTAAAGTAAACTATCTAGTGGAAAAGCCTAAAACCCCGGTCAGAGATAACAGGTATCACAACGGCGTTCTCAGCTTTCACTGTTAAACCAGACTTTCTGCTTCAGGCTCTGTGCACACGCACATAAAAGGGGCCATTTTGAAGGTCATGTGATTCTTCTTCTGCAGAAAATGATCCCTGTGAGCGCGGCTTACTCCAGTCAGAGACATAATCATAATGATGACGATAAAATCTATCAAGAGCATTAAAATATGACAGTAAAATGCAACACTGTTGCAAATAAGACTAAATTAATGCATCATTAATCATTAATCTTGGGAATTATCACACAGTGCGATAAATAAACAAGCTGTGTATTTCTAAGGTGAGGGTTGATACATTTAAATATTAAATATTACTGTAATACAGCCTAAAAAAGGAGATGTGGAAATCATTTTAGTTTTGTGGCAGCTCAAAGTAAAATTAACTTTACTGACTGAACAGGTATTCTCGGGTTTTGTTCTGCGTTCTAGTCGCTGCAATCGGAGCAGCGTAAACGAGACTCAGCAGCAGATTAGAATCGACATTCCTGTTACAACGTCACGCACAGTTGGCGCTTCACTGCGTGGCTTTAGTGAGGTATACGGCATATGAAACATTTCCCCCACAGCAGAAAATCTATATCATAATTCAAACATGCTGTAAATAAACGAAGAAAACGTGGCACTTCAGCCAATTTTAAACCAAAACTCTGAACATAAACCGCTGGTTATGTGTTCAGGATAAGTTACCACAGTGATTTAGGCGGGTAAGGAGAGAGACGCGTTCATGACTGGAGAAAACTCACAGCTAAGTTAGCCAAAGAGTCCTGAGTTTGGATGAAACACACGACTTTTTGCTCATGACAGTATTTACGTCAGCTAGCTATATTAGCTTTAGCCAGAAGAAAGATCGCTCAGGGGCGATGATCCTCAAAGTGCGCAAAAATCGTCCTTCAGAAACTGCCAATAAAAAGCATTTTAAAAGTATCATGATTCAATATCGTCTTGGATCTTTTTCAGGTTGAGCACACATCTCGGTCACAGATTAAAACTCATTAAAAACATTTAACCTGAGCCGAGCCGTCACTGTGACCCCTGACCCCGGTTTAAAGCGTCACTTATGCAAAATAAAGTGTGCCCGTTTTTTTATGGTTGTTTGACGGCAAAAAGAAAAACTGAGTGAGACAGAAAAAGAGAAAGGACACAAAGAGAGACGTAAAAACTGAGGCGAGGCGTCCTGCTGGAGTCGGGGTCAAACATGGAGAGCTGTGCTAACGCCAATCTGAGCACGCCACAAAATGAAAGCATGATTGTATTCAAAAGCACCCAGGAAAACACATTATTCACATTCTTGTCCTATTTTACAGCCCGTCTTGGCCTCCCATCCCAGAATAACCTTCACACACACACACACACACACACACACACACCAGCCTGGTGATTTGCATTTTAATAAAATGAGGCCAGGATGGCTGTGAGGACCGAAGGGGCATCATTAGTCTGGTTCAGTCATATCAAAGTGTTTTGGCGTAAACTCTACAATAACAAAAAAGAGTGTAACTTTTACTAATTTATGCACATCGTACCCAGATAACACTGAATGTTTGGCCCAAATGTGCCCCCCCCCATCTACAGCTTTCTTGGGGCCATGTTTGGCCTTGACTGATGGCGTTGACTCTGGGTGACTCAACTTACCCAGAGGTCCATCTTGCATGAGCCAGATGTCAGGTATGTTGTGACATCTGGCCCACACAACACTAGCCAGTGCCATAACTGAGCCACAAGTACCAAAAAGGGCCCAAATTGGGCCCATATCCCTCTGCTGCATGGGATGACTCTTGGCAGTGAAGCAGCAGCTGGTGAGGAGCTCAGTGAAGAGCTTCCCTCAGTGGAAAACGGTCCTCCTCCTACCATATAATGCAACACTCTCCTTCCTTACTGATTATTGGCACATCAAGTGATTTATTTATTTAGAATTTGTTTTAGGGCAAAAAGCCTCGACACACAGTGAAGCCTGAAAGCACAGACTGCACATAAAGAAATGGATGTAGCCACCACAGCATCACCTGGTTTTAAAGCCTCGAGCTGAGTGTTGTCATTTTTTTTTTTTTTTGCCAAGGTTTTCCCAGACACAGGCTGCACAGGTTTCTTTTGCAATCCTTCTCATCTCACGTTTCCATGCAGTCTCGCTGGTCAGGTTTCTGCTGTGGTAGTTGATGATGTCATATCAGCAGTTTCTAGCAGTTCCCGGGGTCAGAAAGACTTTAACTCCACTTCATGGATCACAGCTGGCAGCGGTCTCAGTGAGCCAGAGGAATTAAAAGAGGAGCCTAGCCCAGCTGCCATAGGGCAAAACATGCTCATTAATTTCTTCACTAATTTTATAAAAGTAAAACACATACACATGTATGTACAAACACAATCATGCCCAACCCATGGGGAAAACTGCCCATGTGGCCATCCCGATGTTTTGAACCCAGACATGATGAGTGAGGATGGATCATACCCTAATGCATCCTCTTTCCTGCCTCTAATCAAGCCATAATTTACCAAATGAGCATCGTATTCTATTTAATAAGACTTGAAACTAGTGAATTAAACCATAAACTCATCAGGAAAATGTGCACTGAGGCCATAAAGCAATAGAGAAGTTGGCTCTTGTACCCACAGACTTCTATACAGACAAACTTGCAGCCAGAGTCGCTGCCCCCTGCTGGCCATTAGAAAAAGCGCACTTCCACAGTGGCTTCACCTTTCTCACCTGACAGCTACATCATCGTTTACAACCTAGGCTCGAAAGGAAGGAAGCAGCCACTGCTTTAGGAGCTTGCGCCATGCCAGGAAGTTAAATATCGCAGCATCTTTTACTCAGATTTTGACCCTCTTGTTTTTTTTTTAATCTGTTTCATACAATACACCAAAATATACGCAAGTGCTACTAAAACTGCTGGAGTGCCCCTTCATGTCATGTGCAGCACAGGTTACAAACTGCCATAAACACCAGGCCTCATACTCCCGTCTCCTACCTTGGAGATGATGAGCGGCTCTCCGTGCTCCAGGCCACCCTGCAGAGTGAAGCCCCACGGCGCTCCTCCCTGCAGCCGGGCCTCCACCAGCACCCAGCCGCCTCTTTCTCCTCCACCGCCCGCCGCCTGCTGGAGCCCCGCCCGGCCACCGTTCTCCATGCCCGGCCAGGGGCAGCGCACACTCCCGTCTCCTCTGTCTTCAGCCTGAGGTGGAGGAGGTGGAGGAGGACAGGGGGGAACCGGTACGAAGAAAACGAGCTCTTCTTCACGAGCGCATTGCCGTCAGTCATTTATAACTCCTCGTTAAGGGCAAAGAAAGCAGGAGGTGTCCGCGCACCGAGCCGCGTTTCCTGCAAAGTGCATTCCTGGAGCGCGCAGCGCGGCGGATCCTCCGGCGGAGAAACTCCTGAAAAAACACCCCGAAACCGCTCCGGTGGAGTCTGAAGAGAGTCGGAAAGTTTACAGAGAGGAGAAGGCCTTCAAACTTCAACATGAACGAGGGGCAGACCAAATCAGATCTGCTCAAACACAAACCCAAACTCACTCTGTGTCTGTGTGTGTGTCTCTCCCGAAAATCAGTTTAGCATCACAATAGGATTTACTGCGACTCACTGAGCGAAGAGAAAGGAGAGGGACAGAGGGAGGGAGGGAGAGAGGGAGGGAGGGAGAGGAGAGGAGAGGGAGGGAGAGGAGAGGAGAGGTAGGAAAGGAAAGATGGAAGAGAGGAAACAGAAGCTCTGACAGAAAGGAGAGTTTAAAAACAAAAAGAGTGTGAAAAAAACCTGTTTCCTGTGTATCTGTGTGTGTGTCTGTGTGTGTGTGTGTGCGCACTCCTTCACAAGTGAATCTGAAGCCGTTTCTATTCACACAGGAGCCAGATTACTGGGTTTAAACCAGATTAAACTTCCTGGTGGATCAAATCGTTTACACGCTTAACAGTAAACTGACAATAAGCCAGGATGCAGACTCATCTATTTATCCACAAAGCTGGGAAATTCCCACAGTGAAAACAGCCAAAACACATTAAACACATCCCAGCTTACAATACACAATGAAATGAGAGCCGCTATATTTCCCCCCAAAGTTCATAAACTCCTTTGTTACAGCAGTTAAAAGTTAAACACAACTGTGACAGAATGTGTCCACACAAACGTTGCTGTGAGGTAACAAACCAACCTGCAATCACAATAATTACAACAAAGTAACAAACTTCAACAACAACATCACACCTCTGCACAGGCAAAGACTGGGAGGGCGCTCGCCTCACTGGCCTCAGGACCACATGTTTGTGTGGATGATGTGCTCCTGTTGGCTTCATTCTCCTCCAAGCCAGAAGAGGGTGGAGCGCCCACTCCGAGGGGAGAAGTTGTTGCATCGAGCGAGGAGCGTCTCGGGGTCTTCTTCACAAGCAGAGGACGAGTGGGGGGCTGTGTTCCTGCCCTCATCTGTGACCACGAGTGACCGAGAGAATGAGATCGCCGATACAAGCAGAAATAGCTTCTTCCAACGGCTGTCTGGGCTCAGCCGCGAGAGGCGTCCACACGTGAAAAGACGCTAGGATCCGTCTCGGGAGCCTCCTTGGTGGAGCGCTTCAGGTGGATCCACACCGGAGAGGTTGCGCCTCTTGGGTTGCCTTGCCTCGATGTCCCATTGGAAGAGTTGGAGGAGGCAGCTGGGATTAGACACCTCTGATTAGACGCTGGAGCGGTGAAGGCGATCTAAGTACCAGGAGACTGTGGTTTGTGTCCGATTTGGACTTTTGTGTTTCACGCTGCTCTCTTTCCCTTTTTCTTTCCCTCACTCTTACCTGCTGCTTAGGTGGAAGCATTAAAGCCTCCTTGGTTACTTTTAGTTGCCTCTCACAGCATTAACTCTGCGTGTAGAAAATGAGGTACCTGGTGAGATTAAATGTGATGGAAAACTTTAAGGTCATCCACATGTGGCGAGCTGGTAGGCGGGGCTGCTGTGCTCACAGAGGAGCAGCAGGAGAGTTTCGGCCTGAGCTGGGTGCGTTAAGCACTTGGGAATGTGGTTTCACTGAATATCATCAAGTGGATCATCTAACAAGGGGTCAGAGGTCACCGAGATTACTATTAAGAGCAGAGAATGAAAAGGTTTCAGGTGACACCATGACGTTTTTCAGGTCTGCGGGTCAAACAGGTGGCAGGTGAGTCAGACAGCAGGTTTCATTGTGAGCCTGTCTGCAGCTCCTCTCCGTCTCACTCTCGGGGAAATCTTTGGAACATCGTTCACCGCTCAGAGTTCATGCTGCAGCAGTCCTGAGCGATGCATTCAGATCAAACTCCACAGGATGACCGCATCACCCACAGGGCTGCATTTGCTGAAGCATGACACATGCAGCATGTGGAAGCCGTGGAGACTGCAGTGCTTAGAGATCGCCATCTAGTGGAAGACGTGAGATCTACAACCGTTTCATAGCAAAAACCCTGTAAAATATTTGATTTTTTTTTATTCATCGTGATGGCACTGACGATCATGTGGAGCTCTAGTGATCGCTTTCCTTTTCATTTAATATTCCAGTAAAGATTTACTAATTTTACGTGATTTTTTCCCCAGCTGTTGCTTTCATTATTTTTTGTGTTTAGTGTTCATCTCAGCTCACTGCACTCTTCCTCCAGTGCTTTAAAAGGATCGGCGCTCAGGTTGAAGCAGGTCTGATGGCCGACTAACAAAACGAAACCAGGATTCAATCATAAGAAAAAAGTGTAAAGTAAAGTAATTTTGTATGTTTATTTGAACGTCCAGTTCCTGTGATTCTGATAAGGCACCGAGTCGAATTTAAACAAACGCCAACAACAAAAAGCAGAAATTCTTATATAATAATCAAACTGTTGACTGCAGCGTGTGCTACAAATGATAATTATTGCATCAAAACTATTTAGATTTTCCTAAAAGAAAAAACAAAACAAGCTTTCTCAACATTTGTACATGTTTAAGACAAACAAGTGTTGATAAGTTTATAAAAATTCGAACACCTGAAACTCCCAACAAAAGTAACGTTTCAGGATCATATGTGTAAAAAAAAAGAAGAAAAAAAAGAAAGGGTAAATAATTTAAACATTATGACACATTAAGATTATAATGCACACATTAAAAGTTTGATTACACGCCCACAGGATCTGTGAGCAGTCGCCGCTGACAGTGCAGATCTTCAAATATCCAAAAAGTGCTGAATTTGTCCTTTTATAACTTTGGCACTTTAAAGGCCTCTTCATCACTGAACCCTTTCCATCTGAGCATCGTCGTATCCTGCGAACGTCTCTAAATACTGAACATGAACGCGCAGTTCGGGATGCGTCCCTCCGCTGTGGGATGACTCTGTAACCTGGGCACAGGTGAACGTTAAACCCTCCCCTCAGATCAGCGACGGGAGCTGCGGAGTCTCCACCTTTAAACAGAACGTGTTTGTTACCTGTGACGTCGCTGAATGATCCAGAAGAGCCCCGCAGAGTTTTAATGATCACGTGCAGATTTAAGGAGCCAGGCAGCAAAACACAAAGGTTTAATCAGAGTCTGTGACACGTCTGCTTCTTCCTCTGAAGCTGTCATTTTTTAGTTTGTTTATAGTATTTTAGGAAGAATTTGGTGGCATTTCTCAGCACCCGCTGAAGGTATTAGGGTTAAGTGCTGCCGGATAAATTCAGCTGTTGGGAGGTTTTCCATCTTCAGCCTGAGACACACAGACAGGTACAGAGGTCAGCAAACCAGGGGTGAGTCCAGGATCTTTGGGGGGGGGGTGCTGTAAATAAAGGTTTAAGAAAAACTACTTTTGTATCGTATTAATAATAATTGTGGGGTTTTGGGGATGGTAGGCAGTGGACTCACACACAGAGTTCCTTAGCAGCTATAAAAGGTGCTTTCAGTGCATATTACCATATTAATTAAATAGTTATGTTTATAGTTACATATAAATTTTCCCAGGACTGGGGGGGTGTTCCTGATAGGACAACAATTCTGGGGACGATGTTTTAGCTGAAAGGCGTGGGTGGCACCAAAACTGGCCTCACTGTAATAAAAGCTGAAGGACATCCGTGCTCTTGTATTTCAGTTTGTACCCATTATTGATGCCACAGCTGTGAAAGCTCAAATAAAAGCAGCTGTAATGATTATTTTAGCTGTTTGGCTCATTTCTGTTCTGGTGACCAGGAAGCGAAATGGCTCCTTTAGATCGGCTGGTTGGAAGGGCCCCTGAACACTGAAATGTTGGGTTATATGATGACTGTACTGGAGGGGGCGTCACATGACAGCTTTTAGAAGGCAGGGTCATGACTCAGGCTGTGAACAAAAGTGAAATGAATGCAAAGCAAAAGCTAACTAGACATCCTCCGACATGCTGTGAATCGTCTCTATTATCTTCTTCTTCAGCTTCCTCACTTTGTCTGGCGGCGTCTCGTTCAGACACTCCTCCACGTACTTCAGGAAGCCCGTGTGCGGCGACGCAGGCTGGGTCCGACAGAGCGTCCTCATGAAGCTCAGCATCTCGCTGGCGGTCGCCCGGTGGCTCGCCCGCTTGCGTCCCGACACTCTGCTGTCTGCGTGGGAGGAAGACGTGGAAGGGGAGGGGGACGGGGATGGGGAAGAGTGCTGGGAGTCTGGGGGAGTAGGTGAGGGCGGGGCTTTGAGACCCCGCGTGCTGATGTTCAGCTTGGAGGGGGTTTGGTTAGTGGCGTGGTAGTGTAAGGCGGGGGGAGGGGCTTGGCTGTCCAGGTGGAGGAGGCCGGAGTCCTGCAGCTGGCAGAAGTGGACGTCCTCGGGCTGCTCGTCTTCATCGCAGGAGTCGCAGAGGAACATGAGGTCACGGTAGTGCTTCCACTTTGGGAGGTAGAAGTCCTCCGAGCCGCACGTCTTGTTGGAGCTCACCGCCTTGTGTTCACGTTGGAAGATGGTCCGCAGGTTCCTGAACTTCGTCTTTATGTCTTCCACTGAAGGACGAGGAACAACAGAGATGCTTTGAGTTGGGATTAAATCCCCATGTGGGGACTGCTCAGCACCTGTGTTACCTGTGAATTGGACCGGCTCGCTGTCTGACAGGATGCTGCTCAGCGTCTCCAGCAGGCTCTGTCTCAGCAGACGGTTCCTGTAACTCTCCGACTTGTGGTTCCACAAACAGCTGTGCTCTGGAACAAAAGAAAAACCGTCGACTCTCACATTAAACCTGGGGGGGCGGGGGTAACAAGCCTACTAAACATTGATGACTGGCGGTCCCACCTACCAGAGTAAAATGAGATGAGCTGCTGCACTTTGGTCTCGCTCCAGAGGCAGCGGGAGTCGGCGCCCAGTCGGCCGTCTGGCTGAACTGAGCCGGTTGTGGAGAAATTTAAAGGGGAGGGGTTCGTGCGGGACCTGGTGTCTGGCAGTGAAGTGGATGGAGAAACTGGCAATGTGGCCGATTGGCTGGCTAGTCTGAGATTATCTGGAGTTGTGGAGAGGAAGATTTGGTAGCCCACACTTGTGCCGGTTTTGGCGTCGCTCTGGGTGGAGTTGGAGGGGGCGGAGGTGGTACTGGGCTTGACGCTGTTGGTGTGGTTGGAGCTGGAGGAGAAGCTGCTCAGGGTGGAGGATGGGGTCTGGTTTCCGTGTTCCCGATCCTTGTCTTCTTGCGGCGTCAGTATCTGCAGGTCTTCGGTGCCGTCGTCTTCGTCGCAGGCCTCGCAGAGGAAGAGCAGCTGCTGGTAGTGTTTCCATTTGGACACGTAGGGTTTGTCAGACGCCCTGCTCGCCTGGACCGCCTTGTACTCGCGGTTAAAAACGGTCCGAAGGTTCTTGAACTTGCACTTTATGTCTTCGACTGCAAATACAGAGACATAGAAATCACTTGCTATGGAGCATAGTGTGGGACATTCAGCAGCTAAAAGCTTCTGGAGACCGGAGAACACAAACTGGACGATCGTGCTGCTGCATGAGAGTGTTTTAGAATATGCACATATATACCGACGCTCCTCCAGTTTTACAAAAGAAACACGTTTATTCCAGAAAATTAGCGTTTTTGTTCTAGAGCTTCGTAGGGCCCTCTGTGGGAAGTTCTTTGCACCTTCCATCATCTAGCTACATCTAGCTCAGCTGAACTGCTGCCATTTCTGCACAAGGGGATTAACAGGATGCGGAACGCTCTCTTAGACTGGCTCCAAAGGAAAGTTTCTCAAAATGTTGAATTATTCCTTTAAAACCATTCAAAAAAATAAGAGAATGTGAAGAAGCAAAGTGTTAAGATGAAGAGACACTGGGATCTACTTCCATGTGATACCAGTTTGTACCACAAGATGGGGCATTGAGCCAATGTAACCTGGTAAAACGCCCCCTGGTGGTGGGATTTACAGACAGAATTACAAAAAGTAGCTTTAAAGCTGGGACTGTTTGCCTAGGGGACACAAGCCTGCAAATACTGAGGTGTGAAATTATAAGGACAAGACAAACGACTTTGATGCTCTGCAGTAAAGACAGACTGAGGTTTACCTGAGAAAGACACCGTGTGGTCGGACAGCTGGCTCCTCAGAGCCTCCAGCAGCCTCAGTCTGAGCTGACGGTTGTTGTGGTTTTCAGACTTCTTGTTCCAGAGACAGCTGTGCTCTGTGAAAAAAACACACCCGTCAGCTATGAAACTACTTTAAAGGTTACTGATCCTGAGGTCTGTGCGTGCACCCCTCTTTGAAACGGGAAAAGATCTTTTACCAGAGTAGAAAGAAATCAGAGCTCGCTCCCTCTCTTCAGTCCAGTAACATTTAATCATGACGCTGGAGGGGATGCAGGAGGACGAGGTGGATGGGGTGGGAAGAAAGGAGATGATGAGTCCCGAGGAGGCGAGGACGGGTTGGCCCTCTTCCTGCGGAGCGGTCAGCGGCGACGGCGGCGGTTCGCATGCGGTTGGGTCGTCGTGGTCCCAGCAGCCCTGCAGGAACATGAGCTGATGGTAGTGCTTCCACTGCGGCACGAACTCGTCGTCCGGGTTGCACACCTTGCTCGCTTTCACCATTTTGTACTGGCGCTGAAAGGTGGTCCGGAGGTTCTTGAACTTGTTTTTGATGTCTTCCACTGGGAAGAACAAAAACACCGACGTCTTACAGATCTGCCGTAAAATTCAGCATGCTTTCATATTTGGAAAAAGCAAACCGAGGAAACTCTGGGATTAAATTTGTGGATGGATGGATCTGACTGCCACCCTGACACTGCTCTTATGAAGCCTTGAGATGAGGGTTTTCATCATTGCAATATGGATATTTTAAAACTGGGCGTGGCCGCTGACGGCCATTAGCTGATGAGCGGAGCCTGGATAATCCTGCTTTCTGACTCTAATCATGGCAGTGATTTACAGACTTCATATTTGATTAAATAACTTTAATGTTACTGAGGTCACAGAGAAGTGACCTATATAGGAGCATGATTTGGGCTGAGCCCTGCACTACAAAGAAACACACCCACTGACATTCAGCCTGAAGCCGGTTATCAGCTCGCTAAGTTAACCCTGCGTGTCCACATGAAGGCGATGGTGCTGCGTTTAAGTGACCAGCCTTATCGGTGCAACAGCTCGATCACTGAAACACGGGACATTAAATAAATTCATTAAATTCATGATCAAAATGCAGTTTTAGTTTTAATTCTTTCAGCTGCAGCCTCTGTGCTGTTTAACAGTCTGAGATTAAAGAATAAGTCTAAAAACTGACTTCAAACTTAGGCTTAGTCTAAATATATATAAAGTCAGCAAATAGCTGCTCTGTTTCAGGATCACATATAAAAGCTTACAGAGCAACAAAATGAATGAATCGACCCCGAAGTTACCTGGACAGGTGGAATCCTGCCTCGTCGTACAGGCCTCAGGTAACCCTGCGCTCTCAGTATTACAAAGGTGCTTCACTTGTTGCATCATCATGGTAACACATGCTGCAGCAGGTTATGGTTGAGATGAGAGATCAACTTATTACCTACTGACCAATCAAAGCTCTCATGATCCCTCTGACCTCATGGAGAGCAGGAGGATCTGGAGCCTATCCCAGCTGTCATAGGGCGGGAGGTGGGGTACACCTGTACAGGTCGCCAGCTGTCCCAGGGCTAACACACAGGAAGACAACCATTGACACCTAAGGGCAATTTAGAATCACCAATTAAACCTAACCCCAGTAACTGGATGGGCTGTGGGAGGAAACCAGAGAACCCGGAGAACCCACAGAAACATGGGGAGAACACACAAATGCCACACAGAAAGGGCCCGGGCGAAGGTGGATTCAAACCCAGACCTTCTTGTTGTGAGGCAGCAGTGCTGACCACTATTCCACTGTGCTGCCCGTCAAACTAGATCTTTTTTTTTTAATTTAAGATTTATTTTGGCCTTTAGCCTTTATTGTTCAGGACAGAGGAGAACTGACTGCAGCAGTGCCCAAAACTTTATTGATATTGTAGCTCCTTTCTGGTCTTAGAGCTAAAGTAATAACACATTAACACAACACTCTGTGTTATGTGTTTAAATGCGTCCTATTTTTCTAATATTATAGTCTTTGTAAAAATCAGTTGCTCTACTGCCAGCAGACCTGTCCATGTTTGTGATTGGTCAGATGGCACTGACACCACCCCTTTCATGTAAACCTGCTCTTAGCTTAGCGATAAAACCTGTGTTAGCTTATCAAGCTGGTAACCACCTTTGTGGCTGCTTATGTTAGGGTAAGTGAAGCCTGATAACCAATAACAGATATCCTGGTTATTCGGAGATTGTTTCTTAGTACCAGGCACAGAAAATCCCCTGCTGGCCATTAAAGAGAATGCAGGTTTCACTTTTTATACCCAGAAGCTACATCAGTTTATGAGTTTGATAGATTCAGTCCAGATCAATTCAGTTTTATTTATACAGCGCCAAATCACAACAGTCACCTATACTGTAAAGACCCCACAATTATGCAATCTGATGACCCCTGTATGAGCACAGACTTGGTGACAGTGGGAAGGAAAAACTCCCTTTTACCAGGAAGAAACCTCTGGCATAATGAGGGAGGGGCAGCCATCTGAAATAAAACGACTGGTTTACCGGTAGCTGAGCTTTAGCTTCCTGGGAGGTTTTGGTGGAAATGCAGCTGTAGTGTTTCAGCCTCCGGGTGTACCTGTGAATGGGACGGGAGGTGGGAGAGACGACAGGAGCAGCCGCAGTGTTTCCAGGGTTTTCCATCGCAGTTGCCGGTTCTTGTAGCCCTCGGACTTGTGGTTCCACAGACAGCTGTGCTCTGAGAAACGACAAGAAGAAGAAGCTATAGCTAAAATAAAATGATTGGGCACTGCAGCTTTAAAGGGTCTCGAGTGTGATGAATAATAAAATCAGAGGCTAACTTGCACTGTTGGCGCACCGCTCTCCTGTCACCTATCTTTATAACATAAAGACACCAAAGTTGCTGCTATTTTTACTGCTGTGGTTTCCCTGATTTTCCTGTTTTCCCTGAATTTCTTTTAAAAAGACATTCCTGTTTGGTAAATTGTGGGAACATCTGGAGTCATTATTCAGGACATTTCATTCAGCAGTGAGCCACTGTTTTTGGAAAATATCCACAACATTTATCAATTAAAGATTATTCTCACAGCTCTTAATAATCAACAGCTACACATCATTAAAAACAGCTGATTTTAAACAGTTTACAATGCTTTAATTTGCTGTGATAATGTTAGGTACAGAATAATTAGAAAAGTCTGGTTTTTCTCATTTAAATTAAATTAAGCTGCTAAAAATCAGTTTTTATTTCGTCTTTTTAAAGTCAAACGTACAGAAAACAGCTCATAAAACACGTGTTTTAACGCATTTCAGCTGAACAACAGCTAACTTGACTTCAGTTGCTGGTCGCCATTGCTGGTCTCTCTCCCCCTCTCTCTGCTGTCGCTCATCGCTAAGAGCCGTCGGTCTCGTTCAGCAACGGTTGCCCACAAATGTTGCAGCTGCCGCCGACATACCGACGAAAAGGGCAACTTTAAAAAACGCCTTTAAGCGCGGTGTGAAACGCGTCCGCCGCGGAGAGTGAGACTTACTGGAGAAAAACGCTATGAGCGCCCTCTCTTTCTCCTCCGTCCAGTACCGCTCCGGAGTGAAGCTGAACGGAGACACCTCCATGTTTGATGTTGCCGTTTGCTCCTTCTCCTACCCGGCAGCACAGTCACATGACACAGAATCCGAACGCTCATTGGAGGATTCCTGGAGATTCTTAAATAATTACCCATATTGCCCGGTAGAGGCCGCTGCAGGTTAGTGTTGTTCTTTAGTAAACACAAACACGCTCTTACTATTTTATGGATATTTATTTATTTTTCAAACGTGTTTAATATTTTTTCGGCTAAGTGACTTAACTGAAGGTGATTTGACTTTTTAAAAATAACTTAAATAAATTAATAGTAATTCATTATAACTCATATTAAAGGTGGCATTTAAAGGTGAAGAATTCTTGGCTTATGGCAGCCAAAATACAGAATAGGTCAATAAAGGTAAATTATTTAAAAAAAATAGCTCAGTAGAATTTAAAATGTAAAATAAAGGAGCTCAATAAATAAAAATCTGAATACATGTGTATTTATTTATGTAAAAATTAGAATAATAGAGCTTAGTAAAGCAAAAAAAACCCTGAAAATTATTATAGATAATTCCATTATATTCCAATAACATGGAATATAATGAAAAAACTGCATAAGTTAAAAATTACTCAGAGCTCAATTAAATAGAAACTATCAGATTGCATTAAATCAGCTTCTGTCTGGCAACTCACTGGATATACCATGAAAACAGCAGCTAATAAAACAAATCTCGCAAAGTCCATTTAACAGTTCCTGAGCTCTTAATGCCATTTCAGTGAGTGGCCTTTACTCTCTGCGGGGCCCGAAACGTGGGATGGAGAGCCGCTGCGGGAGGAGCATGGACAACCAGGTGAGCTGTCCAGTCATTTAAAGAGAAATAAAATGTTTTTCAAAGCTGTCATTTAAAATGAGGAGCTGCAGCTGATCAGGGTAAAGAAAAGCAGCTTTATGGCTCTCAGGAGAATGAACAACAGCTGGTGTAAGTATAGAAAAATGAACGAGATGCAACGTGTTGTTGAACTGCTTTTATTTCCAATAACTAACAACTGGCTTGTACACTTCCAGACAAGATGACAGACAAGGTGTATTTACAGCGTACGTCCCATGTACATGTCCGGTCCATGTACAATATTTACACTGTAGAGTCAGCTGCACTGCTGGTGAAGGAACTGAGTGTGTGCAGTGGAGGATCAAATTAAAACTCAATGTGTTCACATACACACTAATATCCTCCCTCTGATCTGGGCTCCGTGTGTATCTGAAACACACTGAAATAAATTTTAGCTTAATTAATGAACAGACTAAAAAAGTAACAGGTAAGGTAACATTTATCCAGCACCATTTGATTTCATTAAGGTGGACCTATTCTGCTTCTTTCGTGTATGCATCCTGTCCCAATGGTGAATGTTTAAATATAAGTTTCAAATAATGAGGTCAGTGTATGTGCATGTAATCTCAGACTGCTCCAGGTGCTTCTTTTTCAGATGTTTTTTCTGTTCTTGGCTCTGTATGACATCAAAAAGAGGGAATCTTCTTATAAGGTCATCAGCACAGAAGCCCCACCCTCCTGCTGGTCAAGTCTTTGTTAGTGAGGGGCAGCCAATCAGAAGAAGGCTGGCTTAAAGGGAGGGTGGCCGTGCGCTGTGATCAGACTAAGCTAAGAAAAATGATCAGACTTCCTGGTACGTTCTGCCAAATTCCTTATGTAACTGTTTGGAGTATTTCTCCCATCGGTTTGTGGGGGTGGATGCTTGTGGGAGACTAATCAATCTGGCCTGTGTTAGCACAGGACACTCTCACAAAGAGACTCTTAATCTCGAGGACTTCACTCCCTGGCCGAATAAAAATTTAAAACAAAGGATCATCTCAGTGGCTGCACTTATAAACGACCCTTTGCATGACCTGTGAATCATGCAAAGGTACTCCAGTACAGATCAAGTGTATAAGGAAATGAGCAGAACAGCTTTAGGGTGCGATCAAGCAAATGTAAAGTGAGGTTTTCATGTGTTTCACTCAGACATATCTGTGCCAGCTGAAAATATTTCAGCTTCATCAAAAAAAAAAATCAGCTTGATGCTGTGTCATGAAAACCAATCATCTGAGTTTCTCCCGTAGGCCGTGGATTCTCCCGACACCGGCCCTAAATGGTCATCCAGAGTGGGATTAAGAACAAAAAAAGGAGTCAGGACTTCCCAGTAAATTCGGAGAATGTGGTACTTTAACTCGACTCCAGCTATTGGCTGCACCACTCCTCCTCCCGCCTGCTGTTACGGGTGAATATCTGTCACCATATCGTCCACATATAGTTAAGGCAAAGAGTTTGTGTTACCTTTCCTAACCGAGGCATTTTCCTTCTTTTTGCGGAGGTCAAAGCCTCTTTGGCGGCCAAAATTTTGCTTTGAATTTTCCATTAATGCCGATCACCGGGATACTAGTGTGCAGGTGAATATACTCAGGTGTAAGTAAGAGAAAAAGGAGAGGTCTGTGTGAGCTGAAGGAATTTAAAAATGACTGTTGGTCTTGTATAGTAACAGTTTAGCTGCGTACAGGGGGCTCGAACCACCCCGTCCCACTGAGCTACACACAACCACAACAAGCAAGCCAATCCCACACTTCACTTACAATATATACAAACCATAATATCATTCACATTTACATTTTAAGGTCATAAAGCAGGTCGCTATATACACTCTGCGCCATTTATACACGGTTAAACTCTTCAGCATATGTTGGAAATCTTCTCTAAAGCTCTTGTAGAATCTCTCTCTGGTGCTTCAAGTATAAGTTCATTCACAGGAATTATCACTGCTGCCAGGGGGAAAAAAACCACACACCTCATCTTGGCAGTATTTTTGCAAGTTAAAAATCAACTTGCACGAAAATACAGCGAGGCTAAAGCACCCAGTGGAAGTGAAGGAGACAGGCAAAGACACTGGGATATTCCCACTGCCAGCAGCCAGCAGCACTTTCATAAAGTGACTTTGAAAGATTAAAAAAATAAAAACACACACGATGGACTATAAGAAAAACAAGGTTGATTGTGAGGTAGAGTCACAAACTGGGAAAAATAAATGTAAAAACTATCTGGTGAAAAAAAAACAAAACAGCTTTTTGTTAATTATCTGCATCTTTTGGATTGGCTGAACTCTTGTTTTGCTCTGGTTTAAACGTAAAGAAAAAAAAAACATGATTAAAATTGATATTTCAGGTAGCTGACTCTCTCAGCTCATCACATTCACACCTCAGTTAGCACTCTGAGCTCTTAGCAAGTAAGATACTGTACAATTAAAAAATAATAATTAAAAAATACTGTTACCTGTAACTAAAAAAGAAATCTTAACAACAACAACAACAATAAAAAGAGAGTATAAATCAACACAGATGTTTTGGCTGCCTTGAATACGATGCAGACGTGTTTGTTTTGTACAAGAACCAGAGAGAAACAGAATGATACAGCTAAAAGGTAAGAACACCTTTTCTTCAAGATTAAAGTTGAACAAAAACCCTTCAGTGAAAACCTCAAACATACTTCCTGTTAAAGTGGGCGGGTCTCTAAACCAGCCACGCCCCCTTCCCAATTAATCCCCCCCCCAAAATAAAAACAATCAAAAGAAAAGAAAAGAAAAATAAATCCTTGGTCCCGCCTCTCGTTTCCTGTCAGGCAACTGATCATCTTCGAATCCCCTTTCTGACTGCATGGTGCCATCTTGTTCGCAGCTCTTTGAAGAATCATTACCTCACTGGTCACGACCTCTGTAATAAAAATGTTAGTCCCACCTTCTAGCAAAGAGCTTCTCCCAGCCAAACAGTAAAAGTACACTTAGTTCTGCCGGACGGCAAAAAAATGTGTTCTTTGTTACAAAGCGTCACTCAATCAAACCACGCCTTAAGCCCCGCCCTCCACCTGTCCATCAAACGATGCTGTCGTGCAGCAGCGGCTCAAAGTCTGCGTCGCAGGCAGCGGGCGGGCTCTCCTCATCGCTGCCTGGGAGCGGCGTGTTGATGTGGATGCCGGCCAGCGAGGACATGGACTCTTTGCTGTCTGGGTGGGGCTTGTCGTTGAGGGACAGCTGGGAGGAAGAGGAAGAGCAGGAGGTCTTCTCAGGGATGAAGAGAGCGACGAGGAAAGCAACGACCACGGTGCACGCCCCCAGCAGGAAGGGTGGGCCCGGGATTAGCGCTCGCTAGGAGAAAGGGAGAGAAAGTCAATTTCAACAACAAAGTGCATGCCAGTGGACTTTATTATTGACAATTTGATTTGTTGCTTTATTGAAAATGTCTTCTTCTAACTCAGGGTCCTGTCTTTATCAGTACTTGATTGACAGGTGGAGGCATTGGCATCTAGATGTGCTGTGGCACAGCAGCTAATTATCCTGCAGGAGGACATTAGCGGTTGTTTTCCACGTTGGATCGTTCAATTACATCACGTCCCCTTTTCTCCAGCCCTGGCTGGAGGCTTCCCCGAAAATGGATGGATGGATAAACGTTTTTCAACCCAGCCCTACCTTAAACTAGCTAGAAGATAAGACAACTGGGCAACAGAGAATGGAGGCTGATGTCTCAATCATGCTGTGACTGCAGGCCAACAGAGCAGGCTGCGCGCTACAGCTTCATATCATTCTTCTCTCTGTTGCTTTGCTTGACCCATAGATGGTATATAAAAAATGCACGTAGCCAATGTGAAGTGATGCATTAATTTTGGCTGCCTCCGTGCCTGGTGTTTCGGAACCAGAAGTGACCATACTGGATGCGCGGGTATGCAGAACAGAATGCAGATTTAAGGAACTACAGCACAGACCCAGAAACCACAACTGTTCCTCTACTGTGACTTGTTATCAGGAGTGTGTGCTGTACCTCAGTGGGACTGTGCAGCGGTAGGGGGTCGATGTCGTACTCTCCCTGGATGGGATCCATGGAGTTAAACTCCACATTGAAGAGGAAGAAGACGAATCCGTACAGAGCTGGACCGAGGCCGTTGCACAGACCTCTGATGCCTGTGATCATCCCCTGCACCACACCTGCGACGGGGCGGGAGGAGGCAGGTCATGAAGACGCAGTGATGCTAGAGTTATTTGACTGCCTGGTTAAGTAACAACTACAGTCTGAAACATCGATTACATAACGGTGACCTACTGATGTGAGCGAGGACAAACAGAGGGCAGATTTTATTTGTCACCTTGTTTATCGGGATCAGCAGACTGGGACACCAAAGCAGAAACTGCTGGGAAGGTGATGGAGGACATCGCTGCTACAGCACCAGCTGCCCACATCATCCTGTTACACACACACACATACATGGTTAAATGTCTATGTCTGGTCTTTTTGTGAGTGGGAATTCAAAGAGTATGTAAGTAATTGCCTGCTACACAAACACACACACACAGCAGCTCTCACCATGGCTCTGATCCAAAGCCGTACCAGGCCAGCTGAAGGATCTGGAAGCCCAAACCCAACAGAACGGTGTTTTTGGTGCCCAGAGTTCTCATCAGCAGCGTGAGGAAGAGCGTCTGAGGGCAGAGAGGAGACGGGAATTTACGAATGTTTAAGAGTTTCACAGAATTCATTAGCATAAATACACTGCTCAAAAAATTAAAGGAACGCTTTGAAAACCCATCAGATCTCAAAGGGAAAAAAATCCTGCTGGATATCTGTACTGATATGGGCTGAGTAATGTTTTAGGAACGAAAGGATCCCACATTGTTTGATGGAAAGGAAAATGATCAACCAACAGAGGCTGCATTCACAGACACCCTGAAAATCAAAGTGAAAAAATGATGCAGCAGGCTAGTCTATTTTGCCAAAATTGGACTAGCCTGATTTTAAAATTTAGGTCAGGCGGGTGTGGGGCAGTCAGTGGTATCAATTCCTTCATCCTCCAGGAACTGCCTGCATACTCTCACGATGCTGTACGATGTTACAGGCAGCATAACGTTCTCCACGGCTTCTCCAGACCCTTTCAGGTCTGTCACACGTGCTCAGGGTGAACTTGTGAAAAGCACAGGGTGCCAGTGGTGGACCTGCTAACTGGGCTCCACGGTATCAAGCAGTGAGCACAGGGCCCTCTAGAAGACATCGGGCCCTCAGGCCGCCCTCATGAAGTCTGTTTCTGATTGTTTGGTCAGAGACATTCACACCAGTGGCTGCTGGAGGTCATTTTGTAGGTTCTGCGTGCTCATCCTGTTCCTCCTTGAACAAAGGAGCAGATCCCGGTCCTGCTGATGGGTTACGGACCTTCTACGGCCCTGTCCAGCTCTCCTGGAGTAACTGCCTGTCTCCTGAAATCTCCTCCATGCTCTGAGACTGTGCTGAGACACAGCAAACCTTCTGGCAATGGCACGTACTGATGTGCCATCCTGGAGGAGTTGGGCTACCTGTGCAGCCTCTGTAGGGTCCAGGTATGGCCTCACGCTACCAGCAGTGACCCTGACCCTAGCCAAATGCAGAACTATTGGAGAACAGAAAAGATGAGGAGGGAAAATGTCAAACTGTAAAACCATTGCTGCTTTGGGGGGTTGTCTCATTGTTGCCCCTCTAGTGAACATCTACATGTAATCTGGGTAAGTAACACTTGGAAGGATGAGTGTAAATGGGGCCTGTGTTTAAAGGGGGTAATAAATATCTAATGTGTTGGTTACCTGAGCTACAATGGACAGAATGCCCACCACTCCTATAAAAACAGCGAGGGTTGTTGAAGAGAAGTTGATGACCTGGAGAGAGACAGAAAATAATTGATACTACAAAAGACAATACAATTTTGTAACAACTCTGACCACATATTTAACTGAAAAACAGAAGAACCGCAGCTCAACGTGAGTGGAAGACGAGAGTAAAGTAAAGGGAGCTTCCTCACAGGAAAAAGGATTTCAGCAATTCAACAACTCGCGGCGACAAAAGGAGAAATCACTGGTGATGCAAAGTGGGCAGGACCCAAGTCAAACTTTTCTTAACTTTCAGGTGAGCAACTGATACAACTACAAAGACAGTGAGACAAATGTGAAGAATAGAGCTGTGATTCAAGGTCTGAGTGGGCCGTAGGCGGTTTTCAGATTTCATTAAAGGGTTAGCTGAGGAAATCAATTTGCAATGAGCGAACAGCTTTATATTCTAACGGGAGTTTGGCATGAGTTTGTCAGATAATCTAGTTCTTTACAGTGCTATGTTGTGCCTCGGGAATCAATATTCTGCAGACCTGTTATTTCAGCTCGAGCATCATCAGTCGTATGGAAAAACTTTGGAAACCTTTGCCTTTTCTGGCTTCCTCCTCAGACACTATTGTTTCAGTTTGTTCACGCAGATTTTCTGCTGCTTTTTTGCCTTAGCACACGGGCTTCTCTCTTACATCGTCACCACTTTCTCGACTTCACCTCGTGGTAAACATGTCTCACTATAAAAAGAAATGTAAGTATGCAGACTGCAGGTAGTGGGCGCGAGCCCATTGATTTAAAAATGATTCTGATTCACTAACATACACACGGTGGTATAAAGAAAACTGGCCAGTGTGCATGTCGTATGAATCCATAAGTAACTTTTCATGTGTACTTATTTTTACACAGTATTTTTTGATTCATTGATTTTTTTAAATTAAACAGATAACGGCAGATGCAAGAGAACTGCTGACCTTTCATACCTTAACCAAAATCAGTGCATCGGACGGCTCACCTGTCTCAGGTAAAGGAAGAAACTGGAGTACTGTCCGGCCTCAGGCAGGTAAGACAGGAACACGGTGATACAGATCAATAAGACGGTGGAGTCCTGACCCACCTTCCTCAGAGACTGAAGGAGAGAGAGAAAGAAAGAGAGAGGGACAGAGAGACAGGAAATACAACACCAGCACCGTCAGATGATCAGTTAGACTTAATGATTAGCGTCTGGGATGCAAAGGGTGAACGTTACAGGCTGTCATGCAAGTAACTTCCATCTCATTCCTCCTTATCACCCCCCCCCCAAAACAGTAACGAGCTACCATGCATTACATAATGTTACAGCAACATTAAATTATTAAAATAAAGTTACTGCGTTGAGCAACATTGAGGTGCCTTCGCCAACGTCTCCACTTTACATACTGTGTCCAAAAACAGAGAAGGGAGTCAAATCACTGAGGAAAGGCTTCATGCAACTACAAAATAAAGCAGAGTAATCTGCTTTGAGCTCATTATTTAACCAGCTAATCAGATACAGTTATGTAAATTATTGGTTACTGACAGCAAATGGGTCGGCCTGCTCCCAGGAAATGGGCGTCCCCCAGCTGCTGAGCCTCATCTTGTCGGGCAAAGACTCGGGCACGGCCAGCAGGATGAAGCAGATGTCAGCCAGAGCGATCAGCGTGGCCACCAGAACCACCAGGTTGTCCCCATACCAGGCAGAAAGGTACGCCCCGATGGCCGGGCTCGTCACCAGGCTGGCTGCAAAGGTGGCCGACACCTGAGGGAGGAATTTCAGAGGACGCAGCTCAAGTATTTTCCTGTCCCGATGTCTGCGGTCAGATGAAGCTGATCTGTCAGTTTCTTTCCATGTAAGGTCACAGATTCAGTGTCAGTAATTCAATACCACCATCAATTCAACTGTCTGCCTGATGTTTGATTTTAGGCGTGTACAATAAACAGGACTTCTTACCAGCCCGTAGGCTGTACTCCTCTCCCTTTCATCCGTCACATCAGCAACGTAGGCAAAGATGACTGAGAAAGTGACGGAGAAGGCTCCAGACATGGAGATCATGGCGAAGTACCACCTGGAGGAGAGAGAGTCCGAGAGAAGAGCTTCAGTTTTAAGACGACAGACGCGAGAATTTAAACTTCTCTGACTCTCTAAATGACTGAAATCCAGCTGTGAATTGATTTTTGCCCGGCACACTGAAGTATTTAATTAAAAGACTGATTATATTACTTAGTTTGGATCCATTAGAGCAGTAGTTCCTGTCTGACCTTAGGTACTTTCAACTCACCATTTCTCAGAGATAGGTTACTGTTTCACCTGTGCATGCATAATAGCTCACTTTTTTCACTACTTTTAGCCACTGCTACATTTAACAGCTGTGAATTTCATTAGAGATAATGGCTGGTTTCAACCACTCATCCATACTGTTTAGCTAACAATGTTGTTTAAACTCTTAGCTCACATTTAAACTGCTTGTTCATACTTTAATCAAAAGGATTTAAACTGTTTCATTCATAATATTGTAGCAACAGAGAACAGTGGAGTCCTACCAGGGGCTGAGCCTCATCAGAGGGATCGGAGCACAGGTGAAGAAGACGGTGACCAAAAGGAAGGACCGCCTACCCCACACGTCAGATAACGCACCAATCAGAGGCGCAGACATGAATGACAGCAGACCCTAGAAAGACAGAGTCAGTAAGAAAAGTAAAAAAAGTGTCTGCAGTGGTGAAATATTTTAATACATATAATATTATGTGGTCATGCCGTGTTGATTAATCTTCTGTTTCAGTCATGATTAGTACTTCTCATGCCTAAAGTCTGGATCTCTTTCAAAAACGATCTTGTGGCACGTCCCATTTCACTGCAACCATCTTTCTAAATCACTGGTGTCCTCCTAATTTGTGTCGGTCTCTACAGAACGAGTCACAACACTGAACAGTCGGGTTTCTTACCTTCACACCCTGAATGAGTCCGTTCATCAGGAACGTGTGCTGGGGAAATGTTTCATGCAAAACCTAGAGAAACGATACGACACCACCATAAATGAAACCTGCACAGTGTGAGCCAAGCTAAAAGCAGTTTGTGGATCGGGATGCGAACTTGCATCCATAAACTCTTAAAAATCGAACAATCAAGCCACTGAAAATATGGCACTGTGTGCAAAAATATTGGTCAATGCAAAATTTTTGTTTCACTCCCAAATTAAAGCTTACGAGATACGTCTATGTAACTCGCAAACAAACACAGCCAAGTTTCCCAAGCATGGATTAAGTCTAGTCCCGGACAAAAAAGAAAAACCCGATGGACAACATATATGGGACTATGGATTAATCCTCGTCTGGGAAGATGACCCATAATCAAAACACATAACTCAGTGTGGTATTCTTTTACCAAATGTAGCTTTGTATTATTTTAAAGCTTCCAAAGTGGATGCAGATGTGGTTTCTTAATAATACAAAGCCGTTACTTTTCCTAATGCTTTACCAAACCAATCCCAATACCAGAGACCAGGATGAAGCCCAGATTAATGCCAAAGAATTCATTTTTTGTTTTTCTTTGTTCTATTTTGGTGTAACATAACATTATACTGTCAGTCACATCCACCGCACTGCCAAAAGTATTCACTCAGCCATCCAAATCATTGAATTCAGGTGTTCCAATCACTTTTACTGTATTGTCACAGGTGTATAAACCAAGCACCTCGGCATGCAGACTGCTTCTACAAACATTAGTGAAAGAATGGGTCGCTCTCAGGAGCTCAGTCAATTCCAGCATGGCACTGTGACAGGGTGCAAATATTCATGCAAATATTGCAAATTTCCAAATGCAAATATTCCACAGTCAACTGTTTTTGTAACAAAATGGAAGTCATTGGGAACAGCAACAACTTGGCCATGAAGTGGTAGGCCACGTAGCAGACATACTGCAGTCAGCAGATGCTAAGGGTCATGGTGCACAGAGGTCACCAACTTTCTACAGACCTCTGACCTTCATGTGGCCTTCAGATCAGCTCAAGAACAGTGCGTAGAGAGCTTCATGGAATGGGTTTGCATGGCCGAGCAGCTGCAGCCACGCCTTACATCACCAAGCGCAATGCAAAGTGTTGGATCCAGTGATGCAAAGCATGCCACCACTGGACTCTAGAGCAGTGAAGACGTGTTCTCTGGAGCGTGGTACTCGTCTGAGTGCATTGTGCCAAATGTAAAGATGATGGAGGGGACATTATGGTGTTTATGAGGGGTTGGGCTCAGCTCCTTAGCTCCAGTGAAAGGAACTCTTAATGCTTCAGCAAACCAAGACATTTTGGACAGTTTGGGGATGGCCCCTTCCTGTTCCAACATGACTGCACACCAGAGCACAAAGCAGCTCCATAAAGACATGGATGAGCCAGTTTGGTGTGGAAGAACTTGACTGGCCTGCACAGAGTCCTGACCTCAGCCTGATAGAACACCTTTGGGGTGGATCAGAGCGGAGACTGTGAGCCAGGCCTTCTCTCCAACATCAGTGTCTGACCTCACAGATGTGCTTCTGGAAGAATGGTCAGAAATTCCCATAAACACTCCTAAACCTGTGGAAAAACTTCCCAGAAGAGCTGAAGCTGTTATAGCTGCAGAGGGTGGGCCCACATCATGTTAAAGCCTCTGGGTTATGAATAGCATGAGTGAATACTGTTGGTAATGTAGTTCATGTGGTGGAAAATGCAACAATATAGATTTTCTCACTTTCTTCTTCTGGCAGTAATTAATCTAGCTCAGTCTTAATTCAATAAAGTGCAAAGCAGACCTGGAGAAAAGGACTAACAGCAAACCGGACACTGATACCATCTCTGTAATGCTGCTGCCTACATAGCGTGACTAATCTTTAATCGCATCATTTATTGTTCAGTCTTATCCACATGGGAGCTGTGAATGAGCCAAGCTAGCTGTTTAAATGTTGATATAAAAACCAAAACTGTAAAAACTCACAGTGAGCATGGGTGTGGTGAGCAAACCCCAGGAGAAGAACTCCAGGAAGATCACCACCACGGCGTGATACACGCTGGGCCTGCCGATACCCTGCTGGAGCTGAAACAAAAGAGAAAAACAGACATGTATTATATTATCACAAATAGATTTTAATGTTTTATTTCAACAGGACTTAAAATGACTTAAAATGATTTAACCACACTACGGTGGCTAATAGTTTCATAACCTTGATGACATCATAAAGGTTATCTTTGTTTTGGTATATAAAAGATGGACATAGCCTCTAAGTGTTTTAACCTGCATTCTTTCTAATGGCCAGCAGATTGTATAGAAATGTATGAGGAAATGTCACAACTTCCAGCTTGATTTATGTCCTCAGGAAACACTTTCATGACGGGCTTCGGGTCTCTGTTACTAGTTTTGACGTCTTCTTCAATAAGCTAAATGAAGATCCAGTGTCAACTAAATTTGTTTTTTTGCTTTACTAAGACTTCGGTAAACCAAAAATATTCCCTTTTTTTAATTTAGCATTTAATATCACAGTCAATTGCCCTGTTCTGGACAGATATCTGCTCCACATCTGGTTAATTTTCGTTTCACAAAACTAAGACGGTGAAGGACAAAAATGCCAAAGTGGAAACTTCAAATGGTAGTCCACAAACCCACGGGCAGTGTCACGGTGGCTACGTCCATCTTTCACAGGAAATCCAAGCTTGGGCTTGGGAGCTACAAATTTCTAAGATGACATTTGCATAACACACCAGGATGGCAGAGTTTTAAAGGTGGGACTGCTTGTATGCAACAAGTCCAATTCTGGGAATTCTTGTGTTATTTAAGTTTTGGTCCATTTCATCCCAACTGGTCACTTTCCAAATCATCCATCAGGTTTTAATGGTTTCCCTTCCTTCCAAGCCCTTATTTTGTGTTTGTTACCTGCTGTTTTTTTGTCTCAACATGACATTATCATCACATGCTAATGCAGTTGAGAGTTGGGACTGTTGAAAACTGTCCCCTGGGGTCTGACATCTGAGAATTCGAGTGAATACCACAATTATTTACACACCAAGTCAGAATTTATGTGCAAAATATTTTCACAAATCCATGAAAAGTCTTTGTTTCTGTTGCTTCTTGTGCTCCAGAGCTATAACGTAACATGATGAACAAATGATTCTGGTTTCTTCCAAAATTAGGGTTTTACTAGTTAATTCTGTATCTACTTAATGAGGGTGCAACATGCCGCTGAGAGACAGCAGCCTACGTTTGTCATCTTTTCTCCACCTACCTGGTGCCCCTCTTATTTAGCGAATTATGTGAGCCATCACCACAGGTTGAGGCCACCATTACAACAAATGCCACCAGATAAAGGGGAACCACTGGAACACAAACGAATCTTCGTCGCACTCATACGAACCAAAGATTTTGCGTTCCTGCAAACAAATAACAGCATTACAATCCTTCCTCAGACACAGTACCAGCTGCTGGCATGTTCTCCTCGCTTCGCCAGGACCGCATGGCACAAAGCACTGAGAACAAATCCTCAGACCAAAGCTCGGACCAGTGTGAGTGCCGATCGGACTCGGTGTGAGGCAAAATTTAGGCTTGTTTGAAATTGGGTTCATCCTGTAAAGGATTTCAGTGCCGCAGAAACATCAACCAAAACTTTTGTGGAAAGGATGACGTGATTAACACAACCTGTAATGGCAAAAGGTGGAGCTTTCATGGGTTAAATACTCACACTTTTTTTTTTTTTTTTTTTACAGCAGACAAAACCCATTTTCTAACACAGTTCTGGATGATTACAACACAGCGAGTATTAAAACTGGAGCACTCCACATGAAATGATTACCAGCCCACTGACACAGATGCGCAGGATTTAGGTGGAAAATTGGAGCATTTTCTATCTTTAGTTTGACTAAAAGCAGGTTTACTAACAGATTTAGACACTTGCATGATGAGTTACTCTTGGCTGCCCTTCTGTCCAAATCATTTTCACATCAGCAGGAGCGATATTAAAGAGAGTCGTTCACAGGTTTCAGTTTCTGCCCTCCAACCAAAGAGCCAATCATGTTAACTTTGTTTAGCTTTTCAATCTTATTTTGGGGCAAATTTACCAAACTTTTGAAGTATTTTTTAAAAATAAGAACAACAGGTTTTATGCCCTGGAGACCACAGAAAATAATGTTATGGCTTTCTCCCCATTCCTTTAGCCAGAGACTTCAAAATAACTGCACAGATCACTGCTCAGAGATGGCTGCCGTCCACCAGAAGGACTCTGGAAGTTTACACATTTTTAAAGATGCCAGCAGCCGGCCTGCTTGCTAACTGTGGTAACAGCAAACAGTTCAGAGAGCGGACTGGTGAAATTCTCAGCCTGGCGCGACAGTACCGCAGCCCAGCACAGCCCTGGGTGATAAACCGCTGGCTGAGAATCCTGTAAAAATTTTTAGATAAACCAGAAACTGTATGCTCAAACACAGAACATGAATCTAACACTGACCCCAGTGTTTCTGGACTTCCCTGGTTTTTGTCAGTATTGTGAATAAAAAGATAAAAAGCTCAGTTTGAGGATCTACTTGCAGAAGGATCTCTTAAAATGTGCTAAAGCACGTTTACTCCATATAAACCAACGTACTTTCACCTTTTGCTATATTAAAAGTTAAGTGTAATTTTTTAACCATCATCTACTGACTGCATTAATGATTAAAGGTACAGTATGTAATTTTTTAAGAAGTTATTTAATAGAAAAAAATGTACCTGTACTAATAAATATTCACAGATGAGTGTGTAATTACATCTTCCAACAAACTGATGCATTCTCATAAACTTATAATTAATCCATTAAATATACACAGGAGCAGGCAACCGTTTTTTGCTAAGTGTCCAACAATGTTATATCCACTCAAAAGACAGCTTCACTAATGCCGGCTAACAGCAGCTAATGGAGGCTAACAGCAGCTAACGGAGGCTGACAGCAGCTAACGGAGGCTGACAGCAGCTAACGGAGGCTGACAGCAGCTAACGGAGGCTGACAGCAGCTAACGGAGGCTGACAGCAGCTAACGGAGGCTGACAGCAGCTAACGGAGGCTAACAGCAGCTAACAGAGGCTCAGGACATCCTCAACAACTCACCTCAGTCTCGCTGTCAGAGGACAGAAGTGAGCTTCACTGACTCATTGACCCGTGTCGGACTCTTTCCCAAGGTTTTACAGCCTCTTCCAGAGTAAATAGACGTGGACACATACTGACAGCTGAGTTCAACAGCAGACTGACAGCCTACACTCACTACAGATCAATGGCACCCAGTTGTTTGTCCTACAGTGGCCACCATAGTTAGGGTCGTGCACATGAATAGGGAGGGGTAACAAAACAGAATTCAGGTAACTGAAATCTGTAATCTACTGACATCTAGTGGTGATATTTTATACACCGTACCTTTAACAACTCAACTACCAGCTCTCACTTTTATGTCTAAAAGACGTCACTATTAAAATGCTATTGGCCGGTTACAGCTTGCTCATAACTGAAGGGCACATGTAAACCCCAAACTACCAAACTACCTACATCAGGGTGAACTCGACAGTTTCGCTAATCTTATCACACTTTGGTGTTACATATTATGATACCTCTTATCAAATGCCATCACTATGTTCTGTGCATTCACAGCTACATTTACTTCACAGGAGATGCGCCCAAAATAAAACTAAAGAATGTCAGTAAATGGGCAGAACAAGTGATAGTTAGAAAGAGTTTTACTCTGGATTACTCCAACAGTCACAGTGTCATGGAGCCTGGATTTTGTGACTGAATTTCGAGTTGTTGTATTAATACTTAAGACTTCTGTGTTGCTGGTGTTTGAGTTTCTTTTTGAGTTTTGTACCCTTTTTATGCATCAGATATTTCCTGGTTGTTATTTTTTAATACTTACATTCTCAGTTTAGTCTTCAGGTTTTATTAGTTTTAGTTTTGCTGCCTTTTGCAATCTAGTTCTACTTTATATTAAAGTCTGAATTTCTCCTTTGCTTCTGTGGTTGTACGTAATGTATTTTGGTTATTTTGGACTTCAACCTGAATAAAAGGTTAGTGTTTCTTTTTCCTGTCGGCCTCTGAGTCTGCATATATTTATGACACACGGCCATAGTTTACATATAGACTATCTGAGTGTGAAAAGTTATTGATAAATAATAGTTATTGTATTATAATGAAGACGTCTTATAGACAAAAAAAACCAAAAAAAACCCAACAAATTTTCTCTCATGGCAAAATTGTCATTTTAAGCACCCCTAAAGGAAGAGGTGATTTATTCAAGCCCAGAATATATATATATATATATATATATATATATATATATATATATATATATATATATATATATATATATATATATAAAAATATATACATATACATATATATGTGTGTGTATATATATATATATATATATATATATATATATATATATATATATATATAAAAATATATACATATACATATATATGTGTGTGTATATATATATATATATATATATATATATATATGTATATGTGTGTGTGTGTGTGTGTGTTTGTGTCATATTATGAATTATATTATGAAGATTTATTTGCCTGAGGTACACATTGAAAACAAGTAATTGTAATTTTAAACATCTGTCGAGGCAGAGGTTTCAGGAATGGTACATTCTCAGCAGTCTTAATTTTGGCATACCTAGGCCCCCATACATCCTAACAATTATCTCCATTCATTAATCATTCCTGGAAACTATCAGAAGATAGTGAAAGTACTGTCTATCACAGGTGGTGTATTTAGTGCAGCTTTATTCCTCGTTTGGAGGCTTTAGGCTTGATGTGGGTTTCAGCTAAAGGTAATTTTCATCATTCTGGTGATAATTTTCTTAAATATTCTCATCACAGTTCTCCCAAATTTCTTGTTTCTCTGTGAAATCCAAAAGATAATAACTTCACCGAAGGAGACAAGCAGCCAAATCCTAAGGATGCTGAAGCTGGAATCAGAAAATATCCCGCATTTTGCTTCTGTCTGTTTACTTCCAGTTTTCCTGACATTTTAGGAAGCATTCAGCTGCAGCGGGTGGTGCTGTTGGTGGTCTTCGGCTTCTGTAAATGTCTGACTCCTCTTCATGAGGGAAGTTAAAATGGATGCTGAGGCTGCGGAGCGGTGAGTCTTCAGTGTGCGCCCTCCCCGGGAGGATTTCACGCAGGGAGCTGTTATGCAACAGCTGATGGATCCGTCCCGACCACATCAGCGCCGCACTAAGCTGCAGCCGTCTGTGCGCCACATTAAATCTGCTCCGTCCTCTCTGCGTTACTGCGCACTCACCTCCAGCCATTTTGCCCCAGACCTGCTCTGTCTCAGCTATTATTATTATTATTATTATTATTATAAAATAACTGCAGTATCAGCCAGCTCTGCTCAAGCTCAGTTTTTTTTCCTTTCTCACCTGAACGCATCTTTTTATGGTTTTAATCACTTCAACAGCAAATAAAAGATTTAAGCAGCAAATCACATGTTTTGTAGGCATTCTGCTTCGACAATAACTAAAAACATCTGCTTTTTAACACTGCGCTGATTTTATAAACCAGCCTTACGTCATGTGTTTTAATTCCCTGTTATGTCACAGCCCTTTTAATTATTTATTTATCCTCGAAGGATTCAGGCTTTTTATGGTGCTGGGTGCGTGGGTGCGTGAACTGGGTGAACATACATCGTGCAGTATTTATAAACATTGATTATCAATAACAGATCAATAACAGCTACGCGTTTACAAACGAGCAATAAAATAAGAGTAAAATGGCGGTTCGTGCACCCACCCCTGCTCCGTCCTTCATGATGATCTTCTTGACCAGCAGCACTCGGCCGGTGGCTGCCGCCGGCTCCCCCGCCGTCTCTTCGCACCTGCCGCGGGTCACGAAGCATCCGTGCCGCGTGGATATCCGCGGTTCTCCGGGCGCTTCCAGGGTGTCTCCGTAATGAGCCCCCGAGACGAAGATGAAAACGAGCTACCGGAGGATAACAACGACAGAAACGGTAACCGATAATATCCACAGTCGCTCTCGCTGGATCCACCGTCCGTTTCTACACCGACCGTACGCTGCGGCTCGCTGGCACCTCAAGATACCCTCACCACGGAGACCACTTCCGGCTTGGGTTCTTTTCACAACAAAAGCTCCAAACTCATTCCATAGACTGTATATAAAAGATTGCGTAGCCAGTCTAACGTTATTGACTGAAGCCTAAACACGGAGAACTATGAATATACAAAGGCCCACACATGTAAACAAAAACTCAATAAACGTTCTATAAAAAACACAAAGTGATCTGGAAGATGAAGAAAAAGATCTATATCTGCAATAGATAAAATAAAATAAGCCATAATTCAACTGTTAAAGTGGACATAATCATATACTGTAAACAAAAATAATCATAATTTTATTCCATATAAAGTAACCTAGTATCTAACACACGGGACCGAGTCTCTAACACGGAGTTAGCTAATACAGAGAAACTCAGCATGGAGCATACCCATGCTAAAGTAAATAAAATCCTCAAGATTTAAAATTGCTAAAAGACAAAACTGTCCTGCAATTATGAAACAGAAAGCTTATTTACCCCCCCCCACACACACACACACAATTATCCATTACTTAATTGCTTTGGTGTAGTATGAACACCTATGGAGGAGGTCTTCATCAGAAACCCCCCCCCCATAATTTATATTCTACTTCCCATTTTCCAAAACTGTCCAGTGGGCTGTATTGGAGTCATTGCTGGGCCGATTCTGACCCCAAGGCCCTATGTTTGACACCCCTGCTTTAGAAATAATACCTAAATGACAAAGTGATGAAAACATCTCCAACAACAAGAGGCATTCTGGATTGTAACCTTTCAGGCCACTGAACCACCACAGTCGGAGCCACCCATCCGTCATCGTGGTCCAGTTTCGAAACACCAGCATTATGGCAAAAATACCATCAGGCTTCATAACAGGACTTCACAAACCACTGTGGGGCGTCACAGCAGTGACATCCGTCTTTCATGTTGTTTTTGAACCAGAGCTGCCTCTGGATTTACAGCATTTCCCTTAACTATTACATTTTATTATACATTAGTTATATTATTTATGTTAAGATTAATGTTTTGTAAGCTAAATTTAAAAAAAAAATCCCAAACAACAAATGGTTCTTTCCACATTTGACCAACATAGAAAAGGAGCGCTGATTAATTTTATTTTGAAAGTCTAACTTTACTTCCTGACTGATAAACTGAACTTGACTGACGATCGGTTCGTTCCGGTCCGGTCCAGGATGTTTTTTTGTTTTTTTTTTCAGAGCCTCTCAGAGCCTGACGGGACCAGAACAGAACCCGTGGGTGCGTTTGATTTACAAACCATGAGGAACAGGGGGACCGTGAGAGCATCTCTTTGGCCAGGACCCCCGCAGATCGGCGCGTTTTTGTTATGTCAAGTTGGACACAAGGTCTTACATAAGGAACAGAAATCATCCTGTCATAATAAAAGTACTCAGAAGGGGGGGACGTATGAAATAAAATCAGAGAAAGTGTTTTTAGTCACTATATTTTATTAATAACACATTTCAACACAATTTATTTAAATCAGTAGCTCTTGCATCAGTCTCAAGATCAGCATGGAGACATTGGCCGAGCTTTGTTTATTATTTTGAAAGCCAGGCTCGGACCCCGGTTGGTTTGACGGTGGTAGACGGAGGCGAATAGACGGGAAAATCACGTGTCGGTGGCTGTGGTTGTTATGCATGTGTGTGTGTGTTACTGTCTGCATGAATAAAACATGACAAAAAAAAAAAAGAGTGGTGACGGTGGGAAACGTGACCAGTCGGCTGACATCATCAATCAGGAGAGCATCGCACATGGAGACCATTTAAAGTGATCACCTTCTTATTTTGGAAGCTTTATTCTGCCATGATTACATTTTTAGTACCTTAATTTACCCAGTGACGACAGAAGGATCTAAGAATGATGCACATGGACGTGGAGAGCCTCAGAGGCAGAGCTGAGCTGTGATCGTGCTCGAATAAAGAAATCAGATGTGAAACAGTGTCAGCAGAGATGAAGTCAAAGATTTTCTCACTGGGTCTGTTTGCCTGCAGCAGCTGGTGCACTGAGGGGAAAATGGGGATCTCAGTGCATCCACCAGCTAAAAGCAAATGATATTTCCATGGTTACATCTGAAAGAACTCATATTTATAGACTCCTTATTCAGAGATAAATGCAGGTGACTCAGTATCTGTGAGGACAAAAACACACTGTATAAAGCATTTGATCTGTTTTCAAGTCAGCAGGATCCTGAATCTTAGTCTGTGGAGGGTTTTAAGGACATGCTGAGTTCAGAGAAACCTTCAGTCTTCTCTTCAGACCTCTTAAACTGAAGCCACGTCTATGCGGACCTCCTCAACACCAGCAAATACACAATACCTTTGCAATCCCCCAAAAATAACTCATTAAACTATTTACATAAAGTCAGTTAAACTTCATGAATATTAGTCTGTCCAGTTAGAAAGCAGAAAACCAGTGTGAGTCCATTTCACCTGCTCTGGTCATTTTTGCTGGGCTCTGGCAGTGCTCCTCCTGTTCCATGGAGTCCACAGCTGTCCTGTTTGGCTGCACAATGAAGGCAACAAGCAGCATTCATGTTGTCGTGTTGTTCACTCTGTGATGCTTTGTTGGGTTTGTGGATCCACAGAATACCTGAAACACTGAAATCATCAAAGTTGTGAAACCTTGTTAACTTTCACCAAATTCAGCCTGAGTGATCATTCTGACAGTGTGTTTTAAATGGCACAAGCAGACTTTGGATTCAATTTAGTAAAGTACACGAGAGCCACGTTAACGCACCAAACCACAGGTGTACGCGCCAAGGTGTGAAAGAAGGCGTGGCTCACCACAAGCCTTTCGGATGACTGGCTCTGGATGTAACTCAGTTTTGTTGTTTGCAGTGACTCCTGATGATGTGACCTGGGAGGAGATTCCTCAGAGTGGAGACATCCCCTCAGCCAGAGAAGGTCACACTCTGTGGTAAAGTTACAGCACAGACTAATTTTAATTACTGATAGTTTGAATAAATATTAGAAAAGGCATAGACATTTTTATAATGTTACATAAATATTTTGCACGTTTAGCATATTTGTCTCTGCAGCCTTAGTTTTGGCCTCATTTGTACTTACTGTAGTTTGGACTCATTCACACGAATGAATTCTGGTACTGTATATATAATGTTTTTAAAGTTAAATGGCAGCATGGTGCCATCGGCATGCTTATGAACAAAATATATCGAGTCGATCTTCTCTGACACACTGTCAGCAGACACTGAAGAGTTCAGCCTTCACAATCACAGCTAAATGCAGGTGTTTAGCAGAAACGAAAAGGGAGCCGTTTATTTTCTGATTAAAATCCAAAACAGATTTCAGAGGAAAAGCAGAGTTCAAGATACAAAGAATCAAAATCCAAGCAGCGCAGAGGAACCTGTGGGTCAGCAGACAGGCAGGAAACAGCTGGGTGACGAGAAACAGGTGACACCAATCAGGGGTAACAGGACGGGGCAGCGCAGTGCTGTGAAAGTATTTACAGATTTTTTTTTTTGCATATTTGTCACATTTTCATGTTTCAGATCATCAAACACATTTGAATATTAGACAAAGATAACCCACGTAAATACAGGTAGCTTTGGAAAGCTTTTTCCATCACTTGGGAACTCTTTTCTTTTTCACAGCTCTGCACAACTAAGAGCAAAACACAAGAGATATGAGCTCACCAAAAATAAAACAGGAAGTAACTAACTGGAGACTGAGACGAGCCAACACCACACTCAGACCCTGACACACGGAAACACGAGAACACAAGGATCCACACTCAAGAACCCGAACTGAGATACTGAAAATCAAATGTACCAACAAACCTATGAATCAAATGGCCGAATCACCTCCTCAGTATGCAGTCATGTTCTCCAGAGTCCTGCTAATGACTTCTATATGTGATTCAGGTGTGTTGGATCAGGAACACATCTAAAAGCTGTGGATTTCTCAGTTCTTCATCCTTCGCTTTCACCTCCTGCCGTCCTTGCTTTTCTGTGCGTTTGTCGCCCCCTGTCTCTCCTCACTTTAACTGCATGTTTGCGCTTTCTTTTCGTGCATTTTAGCAGCCCAAGCGCTCCAATCTCCGGGTCACGGAGAGCTTCGCACCGCAGCCGATGACGCTCATATAAATACACATTTATCACTTAATGCTGTGCTTGGTTAGGAGTCACTGCAGCTTGAAGGGACTGGCTCCAACCTGAACCTCCTCAAAGCAAATCAGAGCCTGGGATCACACACTGCAGCTGCTTTTTCATTTTTTACTGATGTTCGCAAACTTGTTGCTTCAGAAAAAGTAAGACGGCGTCAACTTAAGATGAGCAAGTTGTATGAACTTGTTTATTTTAACTGTGCAGAACTTAAAGAAGAAAACTCACATCAACTTAATTTTAAAGTAATCAGCTAACATTAATTTAGAAAATATAAGCACGCATAAAAAGGCACTTTAAAGAGTTTTTTTTTTAAAGATAAAGTTATGAATTACAGAAAAGGATGGTTATTTTTACTGCTATTATAATTTAGATAACTGGATAAAAGAACTACCACAAAATTTACTGAGTAAATTAAGCCTGGTTAAATACAATAATGAGTATATTATTGTATTTGTATGAGTATATTAATGAGTGCTTTATGACCAAAGTTCTCTTTTTCCTCACCTTGTTCTCCTCCTTACCTGTTAAATGCTGGCCTGCCTGGATTGGCTCTGTTTGGAGGTGTTGCTGGGTAACAGTCTACCTGCAGAGGGAGGTGTAGCTTACCTGTAAGCTGAGACTCGAGAGCAGCCGTGGAGCTGAGATGACTCAGCCGTGGGCTCAATGCAGCATCAATAAAACAGCAAAATAACTGGAAAGAAGTCGATTTCGTGGCAGACACGAACACCTCAACAGGTAAGTTTTATCCTGCCACTGTCGCTCTTTGTAATTGTAATTGTGATATTACTTTGCTGCTGTGGCTCCACCTACAGGGGAGACTGCGTGGAAATTTAAGGTTTGGTCACCATTACGGGTTAAATTTGACGATAACTGCACAGTTTGTGGAGTGAGGACAGATTAAGTGCACACCTGCTAGAACTGGTATAGAGAACGCCGGTGTGAAATATCAAATTGTATTAAAAATGAAAACATAAATAAAACTGGACACTTATTCACAGGAATAAAAACTTTTGCTAATTCGTGTCACTTTTCAGAGCTTATGAGCCAAAAAAACAGTGTGATTAAAAACAGCTTTGGTGCCTTTTTCTTTAATAGCTGCTTTAATAGCAAGATTCTGTAGATTTTACTGAAAGGCAAAAAAAATAAACTTTTTAAATGTTGCTGCTGATTGAAAACCAACCGTTTGTTACAACTGCTGCTCCTATGATGGTGAAACTGTGTGTGTGAGACAGAGACGGAGGGACTGCAGATGTGAAGATGGCGTTGGCCAGCGGTCACTGGCTGGAGAAAGAGAGGAGGGGAGAAGCTCCAAGTCCACGGTGAGTCCTCCAACCTGAATCACCATGAAGGTCATTTTCCATCTGTGGGACACAGACCCCAGAGGAACAGCTGCCAATCACTGTTGAAGGGTTAGTAATCAAATGATAATGTGAGACACATGGTGACAGTGTGTTAGTAAAAGTTGTTTTATCTCAGTAGTAGATGTAGACGTTAAAGTTTAGACGGTTTAAAAGATGGACGTTGCTTCTGGATCTAAAAAGTGAAGCCAATACTGAAGAGCTGCATTCTTTTTAATGGCCAGCAGGGGGCGACTCCTCTGGTTGTATAGGAGTTTAGGGAAAAACAGCCCCCAGTGTCCTCTGTAAACACTTATGTGATGATTCCATCAACTCAATCACGAGTTGTTAGCCAGTGAGCATGAGGTGTTCTCAGGTTCTCTCAAGAGATCATAATCTGGACATGGACAGCTGGAGACCCGACAGCTGGGTAGTCATTCCTGTTATACCTCTGAAGTCTGCTGCCAGGGGCAGATTCATATTTGGTGCATTGTAATGCGAACTCTCTTTGGATGAGTCACAAAAAACAGGCGGGCACATGGACGACGGCACGGACCCTCACGGTCATACGTCACTCAGGCTCGAGCGGATTCACGGATGCAGAAACAATAATCCAGACTTAAGGGGACTTCACTAGCTTATTTATACTGTGCCCGAGTCCAGTGTAGCGATTTTAAAACTGTGAGCCCTCTGGTGGTTTATGAAGGTACTGCAGGTGGGCCGCTAATTCAATTTAAAAGCAGCTGCTGTCCTCAGTTCCCAGATGTTTACAGACCGTTGCTAAGAGGAGGGGATGCTGCGCAGTGGCCATGGCTCAGTGTTTTTGAGATGTGTTGCTGCCATCAAATTAAAACGTAATTATTACGGAGTTCCTGGTTATTTTTGATCCTCAGCTCTTTTATATATCTCATCAATAACTGAAAAATAGTGTAAAATGAAGTGCTAGTGGCCAAAGTGAAGATGCTAACAAAGATTCAGCCTCATCAGACAAACTGTCAGAAGATAAAAATGAATCAATGACAGCAGGAAGTAGGAAATATATCTTCTTAGGCTAATGTGAATAAAGGTTTTGGTGGGCCACCAGTTTCACATTTCAAACTGGACTGTAGGTTTAGGAATGCCTAAAAATGTTCTGCTGACCTATCCATCCACCCAACCTCCTCCCTACTTAGACTTTGTGGCTCCTGACGATCCCAGGGAGTCAGCTAATGCAGTCATGTTCAATGCCGGTGACGTGCTCCTGTCCTGCTGGGAGCTCGCTCTTGAACACGTGAGAGGACATTCAGTGAAACGAGACACTTTACAAAAGAATTTCATTATAGATGCGCACTTTGTTTTTTTGTGTGCTTTATCTGACGATCCCCGAACAAAGTGTTTAACAGCCATGGACTGAAACATGGGTGCAGCTTCCAGGTCTGAAACATTAAACCAGTGCAGATCTGCACCTCTGAGTCTATGAGAAAATGACCCTATGACCTCAGTAAGCGTCTGTCTGTGTGTTTCTTTGAATCCACAGACACGGCCACGCTTTAGCCGTGGCAGGAGACGTCGCCTTTCTTTTCGGAGGCGCCTGCAGCATCGATGAGGAGGTGAGCTCAGCGTTTGTTTTCCTGAGTGAAGCGTGGGGCCCGGGCCGTCTCTGTTTGCACTGATCAGACTTTTCTCATTGCTTCAGGAGGGCGGTCCTCTTTACTTCAATGACTTCTACATGCTGACAGGTACAATACACGGCTGTGGTCCTGACTGGACTTTGTCTCATGCAGAAAATATTTAAAGCTCCTTGTGGAGTTTTGGAGTTCTGTTGGTGGTATTAAGCAATGTTCATGGATAAGAATCCAGAATTTAAAATATATGTTAACTGTTTTTTTTTTAAAACTCAGTTTTAAGTTCACACAGTGCAGAAATCATGAATCAAAATCAAACTTTCTTTAAATTTTGCCATAATGATAAAAAACTAAACAGCTAAATAAATAAATAAAAAGAAAAAACATTTTTATTTTGCAACAAAGACAGCAGTTTAAAATAATCATCACATTAAATTATCAGTATTTCCATGCACGATGTCAACGCCAGTTTTATTGATTGTATGTAAAACACAGATGCCAAAATAAAAGCCTAATAGGTCCCCAATCATTATTGGCAAAGGCAGTTTTATTTATACAACACATTTTATCATACTCAATGCGCTCAACATAGAAGACAAAACCATATAAACTTTGTAGATTTACACACAGTGACCGAAAGCACCCTCACAGCATGTTGGATGAGTTATTACTAACCAGTTATTACTAACTGGCTCTGGATGTAACTCAGTTATTGTGATGTTTTGTTGTTTGCAGTGACTCCTGATGATGTGACCTGGGAGGAGATTCCTCAGAGCGGAGACGTCCCCTCAGCCAGAGAAGGTCACACTCTGTGGTAAAGTTACAGCACAGACTAATTTTAATTACTGGTAGTTTAAAAAATATTGAAATTAAATAAATATTAGAAAAGGCATAGACATTTTTATAATGTTACATAAATATTTTGCACATTTATCATATTTGTCTCTGCAGCCTTAGGTTTGGCCTCATTTGTACTTACTGTAGTTTGGACTCATTCACATGAATGAATTCTGGTACTGTATATATAATGTTTTTAAAGTTAAATGGCAGCATGGTGCCATCGGGATGCTAATGAACAAAATATATGATGCATTGTGTTACATTAATGATTATATTAAATATTCAAGATTACAAATGCTGACCAAAATAATCACATCACAGTTTTTGCCCCCCCTCGATCAGCCGAATTAGACATTTTTACTGTGAATGCTGAGTTCTGGTTCCTTCTCAGTGTTGTGAAAGGGAGGCTGTATCTGTTTGGAGGAGCATCCAGCCCTGAGGCCACAGAGTGTCTCCCAGGAGTCTGCAGCTTTGATATCGGTGAGGACACGCAGCAGGTGGAGGAAACGACGAGGTCCTTCGGTCTGATTCGTGTTCACTCTGCGTTTCCTGTTTATATGAAACGTGACCAAAGTTTCAAATAATGACTTTTGAGTATGTACGAGTAATGACTGAGCCAAAAACTCAGACACTTTTTTTCTACTCTTGGCTCTCTATGATGTAACAGAACGTGGATATGCCTAATATGGGCATCTCAGGCACAGAAGCTCCTCCCACCTGCTGCTCAAACCTCTTTGGGGAAGGAGAGCCTGTCAGAAGAAAGTTGGCTTCTAGGGAGATAAACTAAAATTATGCAGTATCAAACAGATAAGGATTATTTTGAGCTATGAATCATGCAAAGCTGCTCTAGCAGAGTCCAAGAATCAAAACAAGCAGGCTGGGCCGCCCACAGTGAAGCCCACACTTAATAACGTCTCCATGTCCTGACAGTGACTCTGACCTGGGAGTGCTTAGCGGTCGGGGGCGTGGCCCTCAGAGCCCTCAGACACTGCTCTGCCGCTGTGGGTGACAACATCTACGTGTACGGAGGCGCGGTGGCGGGGAATCCAACCGATGACCTCACAGTGTTCAACACAGGTTACAAATCATTTTTCAAGTTTAAGAGGTTTGTAGGAGGGGCAGCATGACAGGTGTCCACTCTGAATCCACAAACATTAGTGAGGGGGCAGGTCACGATGGCAGGTGCTGATCTGTAATCAGCTGGACACAAATAACTAAAATTATACTGCAGGATATTTCTAACAGCTCTGCAGGTCGTTTTCTTTATCAAAAATACTTTCTTTAAACACATTTTGGGGTCAACTTAAAAGAAAGGCAGATGTGAAAAGTAAAAGTGAGGTCAGAGGTCAAATTTGACTTGATATTTGGATGCAAACTATAATGTGATATTTAGAATCCCCATATGCCCGCATCATCTCCTAAATGCTGCCAATGCCAACAAAGGCAGCAGAATTTTAAGAGAACATTTTATGAAAATTTGACCTCATTTGACCTTGAGGTCAGAGGTCCAAAGTAACCTATTTACCATTTACCACATATCATTCCCTGCATGCCTGTATGTTGTCAATACAAACAATGGCTGTAAGAAACATAGTTGTAAACAGGTAAACATAAATCATTATGCCACCTTCAGATCAGTGTGTATACCTTGAAGGAGAGGTCAGAGGTCAAATGTGATGCATTTTAATTAATTATACAGTACTTTCTACCTGTTGATAAAACACACGGCACTTGTAAGGCTCATAGTTTCTAAGTTATCAGAATTTTTGTCAATTTTCAACCAATAAATGATGAAGCTGAACTTGAAGGCTTCGGTGGATGTGAGCCAAATTTTAATGGATTATTAACACGACCTCTGACCCCTACAAAGTTTTATCAGAATTCATTTAAAACTTTTCGAACTGTCATGTTCACACAAACAAAAACTCTGCCTCTTTGGTGCAGGTAGGAATACACATGCACATTCATGAAAATCTCATCCTTCAGATTTTAATGTCCTCTCTGCCGTTTCAGTGTCTCTCACCTGGACGCCGGTCAGAACGAGTGGATCTCTGCCTCCCGCCCTGTGAGAGTCGACCTTCTCTGACACACTGTCAGCAGACACTGAAGAGTTCAGCCTTCACAATCACAGCTTAATGCAGGAGTTTAGCATCAGGACCCAAACACAGGGCGCAAAAGCAGAAACGAAAAGGGAGCCGTTTATTTGATTAAAGTCCAAAACAGATTTCAGAGGAAAAGCAGAGTTCAAGATACAAAGTATCAAAATCCAAGCAGCGCAGAGGAACCTGTGGGTTAGCAGACAGGCAGGAAACAGCTGGGTGACGAGAATCAGGTGACACCAATCAGGGGTAACAGGACGGGGCAGCGCAGTGCTGTGAAAGTATTTACAGATTTTCTTTTGCATATTTGTCACATTTTCATGTTTCAGATCATCAAACACATTTGAATATTAGACAAAGATAACCCACGTAAATACAGGTAGGGAACTCCATTCTTTTTAAGAGCTCTGCACAACTAAGAGCAAAACACAAGAGACACGAGCTCACCAAAATAAAACAGGAAGTAACTAACTGGAGTCTGAGAAGAGCCAACACCACACTCAGACCCTGACACACGGAAACACAAGAACACAAGGATCCACACTCAAGAACCCGAACTGAGATACTGAAAATCAAATGTACCAACAAACCTATGAATCAAACGCAACACTGAGTAATAATTTAAAGTAAAAAACAAAACACTAAACTCAGGGGCTAAGACCCGTGACAGCAGATTTGATAAAAGCAATGCAGTCTTTGTTGGTGGCGTTTTACTATACAAAACCCTGTGTAACTAATTTCCCCCAGAATGTAACAAATGTGTTGTTTTTGTGTGTAGATGGGGTCAGAGCTGCACTCTGGTTGGAGATCAGGTGTTCATGTTTGGGGGTTTTGGAGCAGGAGGAGACTTCTGTAAAGATCTGTTTGTTCTCAGCACAGGTAAGAGCCAGGCTGAACTACAGGCCCCACGTTCATGAGACCTGGTGGAGATGATCAAAGAAATCCTTTTATCTATATAACTGCACATCCTGCACACACGGAAACACTAAAACTCACAAAACCAAGTTCATCTAGTTACAAGAACGTGAGAGAAACAAAATATAAAGTTGCTGTTATAAAGTTATATCGCAAAGCTGCAATCAACATTAAATCCATAAAACCCGAACTTTAGCAGAAAGACACTTCATTCATAAAGCTTTCATGGTTTAATCAACAGGAAGTATACCTGCTGATCCTAACGCAGGACTCTTATGACCTCTGATTTCCAGAGAACAATAATTAACCTTTGACCTCTGACCTTTGTGTTCCCTCTGGTTTTAAGAGAACCTGCAGTGGCAGAAACCGGAGGTGAAAGGAGAATCACCTGCAGTCTGCAGCGGACAAACACTGACTGCACACCATGATAAAGTACACACACTCACACACACACACACACAGACACACAGAAGTGAGCTGTATGAACGTTGGCAGAGGTTAAAGACAGAAATAAGAAAAATAATATTTACATATATTATTATTTATTTCATTATATTTCATTAGTAATATTTTATTATATATTGTATTTTGTTTATGTGTATGCTGTGCTTTATAGAAGTAGCTGTAGTAAAATTAATATTTTTATCCATTTTATTTTCTGCAGTTTATCTGAGCAGCAGTCCAAACTGAGCCTTCCTCTTTATGCACCTTAATATTAAAAATAACAATAATATTTTATTAGTATTGGAGAGAGTTGGCAAAGGCTGGTAGTGAGATGTAGGTGAGGAGGCTCCATCAGATCACCTGCCCTCCTTATTTTTCCTGTCATAATTACTCTAACCACTAGAGGGCGTCACCACCAAATGTATTTATTGTGTCTCAGTTTATAAAAACACTGAAAAACAGATATAGAGACACAGAGCTCCTTAAAGCTGTATGAAAATAAAATAGTATGAAAATAAGTCATGATTATTTTTATATCACAAGCAAAAACAAACACAAACAAAAAACATTACGAGAGAAATAAATATCTAATGCAGTGCATTCTGTTTGTACATTTAGTTGTAATAAAAATAACCACCTTGACTCGTGAATACAGTGTTTCTTTTTGTTTGTTGTTATTTCTTTTGGAAAAACCTCACGTAGGACATCTACCTGTTTGGGGGCAGAAGCACCAACGAGGACGGCACAGCGACGTCATCCAGTGAAATCTATAAACTCAGCATCGGTGAGTGCGACGCTGCAGACACTCTGAAACATAAAAACTGTGAATACAGAGGAGGAGGAGTTACATTCTGTTGTTTCTGCAGCGAAGATGAAGTGGAAGGTCCCGCTGTACGTGGGGATTCCTCCGGCCCGTCGACACGGACACGCCGCCTTCATCCTTCACAGCCATGTCAGCAAGAATAATAATAATAATTATTATTATTATTATAGAGTTCATTATTATTGTGACATGATACTAAATAAAACCTTCTTTTTGTGTCTGCTTGATTGGCAGCTGTATGTGTTTGGAGGCAAGAACGAAGAGCAGAATTTCAATGACCTGAAGGTGATGAAGCTCATTAACCCATCAGAGAGGCAACCAGGTACATTTTACTGGTGATTCTTAGAGAGTGGAGGAGCCACGGTGTCATGTTTGTCCAGAGGGTGGTGCTAGAGGAGAGGTCAAAGGGTCATCAAAAGCTTTTACAATTCATAGGAAATCTAAAAAACTTTGTTATGGTACTTTTTTTTTTTGTAGTTACTGAATTTTTACTGCAAATTTGAACTAAAACGTCTAAAATGGGGATGAGTGCTGCTCGTTCCCAGGCAGCTATTGTTAACCACAATGAACTCCCATCCTTTCCCGTCTCAACGCAGCCTGCTCGAGTGTAGCCAGAGACTTAAAGCACTGCAGGTCTCACTCTCAGCTTTACTTCACACACTTCTCTGTATTTAGCTCCGCCTGCTGCTGATGTGTCCCCTGACCTCTATGGTGGCTCTCATCCAACCACCCTACAATAAAGGACTGGTTGAAGGAGAGCTGCTGAAACTGTTCTTCTTCAGGTAGCTTCACCTGTCTCTGCACAGGACCTCTGAGTCCTTATTAGCGTGACCTTTGGGTTCTTGGTCACCTTCCTGACCAAGAAACTTCTTTTTTCAGTGGGTTTGGACAGAAAACCATCTCCGGTGTTTCCAAACTTCCTCTATTTCACAAATAACGACGCCACGGTGCTCCTGAGATCACTCAGAGCTACAGATGTGTTTTTATCTGAACTTTATTTTATCCGTTTAATTTACCACACACGGACTCCAATCATGCTGGAGGCAAACATCAGCTTTACAGCGCTTCTGTACTACAGCAAAGAAGAGCGCGCATAGCCGCCTGTCCATCTGAGTTTTGTGGCTCTCATTATAAAGCCGCTGACAGCACCGCACTTACACGAAGGCAGATGAACTTTATTTGTCAGAAGAGTGAAAAACAGAAACCTTTGTCTCCGCAGTGATGAAGGAGATCCTGTCAGAGTTTGGTCTCCAGGGCATCAGCCACAGGTCAGCAGCTGCTGTCTGTGCACACCGGCTGTGTTTCTGTTTTCAGATTCGTGTGCCTGTGTGTGTGTGTGTGTGTGTGGGGGGGGGGGCGTTTCAGCCTCTTGTCATGCTCTGTTTGAGTCTCGTCTCTCGGTTTTAACACATCGGTTTCGTTCTGGTCTTGTCCGTTAAAGCTTCACTCCCACAAAAATTCCCAACGTCCGCTACGAGCTGAGCGAGCCGGCTCCGTCCATCCGGCCTAAGAACATGACAGTAACTCCGCAGGTGTGAACATAACACACAACCACCCACATTCATTCACTCCGAATGGTAGTCAAAAGTCATGCAGATCAGAGAGTTGGAGGGTTAATGTAAACACAGAGATAACGTTGCATTTCCTGCTGCAGGCGCTGGTGCACAGAGACTTCAGTGCAGTACGAGATCAGGCCATGACAATGATCCAAACAGCCTTCACGCTGCTGGACCAGGAGTTCCAGAAACTGGATCGGTACATGTTCACGTTCATTCACACACACCACAGGATGATGCGTGGAACGAGCCAGCGCAGATCATAGGGCTAACATATGAGCTGCGTCACTCAGATCACCTGTGCTCATGTTTTTCAGAGAGAGATCAGAGCTGGCTAAAGCTGCAGCTGCTCTGCAAAGAGAGAAAGAAGCTCACGAAGCTCAGAGACAACAACAGCAACAGGTTCAACAAGGCCTTCAGCTCCTAACATCCACCAGGCCAACAGGGAACCCCCCCGGGGGCAGGGTTAGGTCTGGGTTGCATGCTTAAACCTTAGATAGTCCCTACAGTTATTCTATTATATGCAGTGACGTCATGAAGCTGATTGAACCGTGGACCCTCGGTGAGGTCGCTGTATAGGTCAGAGAGGAGGACATGAGGCTGTGAAAGGCCTTAAGCAGGGACGGGGTGGACACGGGACCAGAAGTGATTCCTGACGTAGTTCTCTGAAGCCCCCCCTGAGTGGGGTACGCATGGCTGCTGCAGTGAAGTTTCTCCATGTGGTCCCAAAATATTGGTACAGTCTGATCACAGATCAGATTTATGCTGCTCAGACCCCAAACTTAAAACACCTTTGAAATTTAAACAGTAAGCTCTGAAAATCAATTTGAATACAAACCAGGAGCCGGATCATGGAGGTTAAAACAGACACGATGTGGTCACCTCTCAGTTCAGTCCATTTAATCCTAATCTGATCTATCAGCTGCTCTAACCCATTAATCTGATCTACCACAAAACCATTTAATTATCAGCTCGTTAATCTAATTCAGTGCAGGAGAGGAAGTCAGTAAGTAATGCAATCCAGGGTAATGTGATCCAGTTATTTCAACCTAACCAGTGATATATCGATTTATATACACACTAATCTTTTAGTAAGATATTGTGTGTGTGTGTGTGTGTGTGTGTGTGTGTGTGTGTGTGTGTGTGTGTGTGTGTGTGTGTGTGTGTGTGTCAGGTGCTGCAGGAGATGCTGGACAGACATCGCTCTCAGAATGAAGCTTGGCTTCGAGCGAGAGCTGAGGAGAACGACCGAGAGAGGAGGGAGCTCTGCAGGCTCAGAGTCAGCACACACACACAGACACACACAGACATAGACACACACACACACAGACACACACACAGCCTCACAAACATGTTTTTGCATTTCACATGTAAACAGGAAACAAGCGCCCGTTCATCAAACAAATAAAACACGTTCTCTAACTTCCTGGTTCGTGCCCAGGCTGTGCTGCATGTCGGAGCATCGGGGTTCCTCCTGCTGGAACATCGGCAGATGTTATTTTACAGTTTAACGCCTCTTTTTAACCCTTTAACAGACAAAAATCCACGGTAAACTGTTGCAGGTGCCCTGCTGCTCATCAGTTAGTCATTATTTGAAATGTGCGGGAGTGTTAAATTTGATGTGTGTGATGCGTCTCTCCTCAGGAGGACGTGTTGCAGGAACAGGAGAGGCTGAAAGAGGAGCAGAGCAGCATCCAGAAACGCAGCGAGCAGCTCCTCTCCATCATGCAGCAGTTCAAAGGAATGTGATGGATAGATACTCATATATGAGCACAGTACCAGATTAGGTTTTTTGGACCTAACTACCCTGTTGTGTGTTTGTTTTCTCCTCTGTTTAAGGCTGCACGACCTCAGACTCCTGTCTTCCCTGTCTGTGTTGTTGACTGTATTTCTTGGATGGGTGTTCTGGAACGAAGTTTCGTTGTATGTCTTGATGTACAAAGACAATAAATTCTTCTTGATTCTTGAGATAGAAAGATAGACTGAATCAAAGTTGTTCTTTTTAGTGGCAGAAATGAGCTTCCATAAGAATCTGCAGGGTGGCGTAATGATTGATTAGCAAGCTACACCCATAATCATATGACTGCATGGCAGACACTGTTAGGTAGTGCTAATTCCATTCACTCAGGAGCATGTAAGAAACTTACTTTTGTAAGAAGGTTACAAAAGACACAAACACCATGAAACAGCTGATCAGTTAAGGGACTTTTTTCAAGAAAACTTGGAGGCTGTAACATGTTTATTTCTGCTGTAAAATTGGAGATTGAACACGGGAGCTATAATAACTGATTCACTTTTGGAGCTAGCCTCTAGTGGACATAAGAGGAACTGCAGTTTCCACTTGTTTCTTTCCTTGTATTTGTGTTTTCTTGCAAAACCAGACACCAGCTGAGTGCTCACAACAGGACATTGACCAGTTTGATGGGTTTTTTTGTCTGTAAACAAACCGCTGAACCGTGAAGAGCTCCAGATCAGCTGCAGCTGCATGATTCACAGCAGAATCAGTGGAATTCATTACAGTTGGATTCAAAACACCAACAATGCTCAGTTTGAGGCTTCATAACAGGACTTCAGAAACCGGCGGCTGACGTCCTGGTGACTTCGTTCATCTCTTATATACAGAGTGTTATACAGTGGCTTCTGCAGGGGCAATAACCACTAATGACCCAAAGTGTGCAGGTTCTTCAGTAAAACCTTTCTCAGGTTTGAGGTGAGAGCTTGAAGCGACCATCAGTGGCAATGAAGAATTCCTCTGACTGACACGTAGCATTATGACCACCCTCCTAAAATTTTGCCCCCCCCCCAAAATATTAGGAGCTGATACCACAGTTTCAGGGTTCTAGTGGCCACTAGGAAAACCTCCCATTAAACTGGAAAAAACAAACTCTGTCAGGGAGGGGCAGCCATCTATCTGCCTCGACTGGTTGGGGCGTGAGGGAAAGAGAAGAAAGAGCTGAGGAGCATAAAGAGACCGCAGAGCTTAGATCAAACCTTCATGGTGGAACCACTACAAAGAAACCACTACAATCCTTTAAAACCACCTGACCTAAACCCAGCTGAGATGGTTTGGCATGCAGACGTGGGAACTCCTTCCAGCCTGTTGGAGGAGATCCAGGAGTGCAAAGCTGCTATCAAAGCAAAGCAAAGCAAAGGGGGGCAGACTGTGAAGAACCTTAAATATGAAAGCAAGTTTGTTTTCCTTCCAGTTTTTGTTGTTTACTACATACCTTTGTGTTATGCCATAGCTCAGATAACTTCAGCTTTGTTCCTCACTCTGGAATTGAGTGAAAATGAAGGAGTGAATGAGGAGGAGGGTTTGAACTCGCAGACTAGCTCTACAGCAGGATCTCAGAACCATCAGATCTTTGAATTGTGAGATAGCAAACCATAATTATGAGATGCTGAGGCGTAATTATAAGGTGGGATCTCCGACTTTCTTTATCCGGTGACTGAACGGCTCCTCACTGAAGCAACAGGAAGTAAAAGCCGGTCTCGTCAAAACCGAAATCATGTCATAATCAAGGCCAGCGGGCCCAATGTGGTTTAATCTGGCGGTGCAGCAGAGAACATCCAGGGAACTCATACACAAGTGGATACGAAGAAGCTGCCTCATAGAAGTACACGTGGTATTTTATCATATCAGGCTGTTGATCGTTGGTGGCTGTGGTGAGAACACAGCCAGAATTCTTAGTGACAGAATGCATCATACATGTGTGACCGTGAGGAAGGTTAGATGTCCGAAATTACTCTTTACACCATACTGTATATTATTTTCTGTGGCTTAGCGGTGTAGTAGTAGATTTAGTCCTTTTCTTTAATCTCCTAGCACGTCTCACTGCTTACCCAAATCTCTCCCTTGACACCAAGAAGCATCTTGTCCACCGGGGACACTCGCTGTCTTTGTGAGGACTTCTTGATGGTTTGATCCCGGGTTAATCCAGCAGGTGACCCTAAACGGCCTCGGTGTGGGTGTGAGTCCCTGAGCCGGACCTCTCCATCATGTGCTACTTTTTGGAGCACTGTTAACGAAACGATCCGACTCAGTGTGGTACAGACAGGCGTCTGAGTGAAACTGCAGGATTTTATCAGCCTGTTTCTTAGCGCCCAACAGCACATCTGCCATTAGCAGATGTGTGTCTACGCTTTGCAGGCCTACCCAAACATCCCGTCCAGTTTCGGTCACTTCCGGCTCTAAAAAACTAACCAAAACCAGTGTGTGACATCAGGCTACCTCTAGCTGTAACATTCAGGCTTGTGAAACAGGTTGGTGCGAGTTAGCCGTAACCCCAATCTGAGTGCAGTATTTGGCCTGGATTTAATATTATCTGCCTTAATATGGACCCAATTATCCATGTCAAAGGTGCACAGACATGTTATTTGGATTAAATTAAATCATAGCGGTGAACCAGGTCTGTACATGCTGGCCATTGATTCTTATTTTCCAGTGAAACTGGATTTGACACCCTGTCATTTTATAAAATTAAAAACTCCCATTTTTGTCTCTCACACTTCAGGGTTCGGTGAGTTTGTTAAAGCTGCAGGAGTGTGTGTCAGCAGGGATTAAAACCGACTTCTGCTGCTCTTCATTAACACAATAAAATGAGCACAATAAACTCAATCTGACAGAGCAACACGGGCCAGACAGGAAGAGCCCAACAAGCCTGTTTATTGGTCTGTCCGTCAGTTTGTCCTTCTCCGTCTGGCTGTCTCCGTCTGTCTCCTCCACTGTCGCATTCAACAGAAGGACGGAGCACTATTAGGCAGGGAAAAACAGCGTAATGCGCCAGTCGGTGTACTTGTATTTCCCTTCAGTTGCACTATTTGGCAAAGGGAGGCAGGGGCGGGGAGAGAGAATGAAAAGAGTGAAGTTGGCAGCAATACCACCAGAAGTGTGGCTCTAAAATAAAATAAAGGCTTTGTTAAAATTCATTTATAGTTAATATTTTGTATAGAAAATACTGCAATACCCCTCACATTTTTATATACCTGAGATTGTTATACACAATAATAATGGCACAGGGTTTATTTTGTGCGTTTCATATTCAAGCTTGATACTTTATCTTTCATATCTGTATCTCAAATTCTAATAAGTCTCTTTCATTTTTACCATCCACTTTATTATATTTATTTTAGTTGCACACCCTGGGGGAAACATCATTTTAATTCTGCGTATGTCCTGTACATATTGCAGAATTGCCAATAAAGTTGACTTTGATGAAATGCAGCTTCTTGTTCTCCTTTTATTATTTTTTTATTTATTAGATTGTAATTTGATATTATGGGTATTCAAATAATGTTTTATTTATTTATTGACGTTGTGAATGTCGTTCCTACTTAAACCTGGAAAATTATCCAGAGCATTGCTCGTTTTTCTTGGAAGTTTGCCTATTTTATATTGTAAAACCTTTTTTTTTTTTTTTTTTGGTCAGAAATTTGCTTTATTTCTTTCAAAAAAATTGCCTGTTTTTAATCTCTTAAATCTGTTTTTTTTCTCATCAATCTGCATTTTTTTCCATGTAAATTTGCCTGTTTTTATTTTATTGTAAATTTTCCTGTTTTTTCTTGTAAATTTGGTGATTTTTTTTGTGAATTTGACGGTTTGTTTTTTTTTGTGAATTTGCATGTATCTTTTGTGTAAATGTGGCAGTTGTTTTCTTGTAAATTTTCCTGTGTTTTTTGCGTGTCCGAGTCTTTTTCTTGTCAATGAGCTGGTTTTCCATATCAATTGACATTTCTATCTCGTATATTTGCCAGTTTTTGTCTCTAAAAGCTTCTTGTACAGCCCCTAATTTATATTTATTTCTTTTATTATTAACATATCATCGTAAAACGGCAGCTTGTTCTTTCATGTAGTTAAATACATTTTGTGCGTCCCTCCTTCGTCTCGCTGACAGACGCTTTTATTGCGAAAGGCTTGACCGGAAGTGTGGCGCCTGGCCGCCTTTAGCTTGCCGCTTCGCGGTGAGATGGCCGTGGAGTCTCAGAGGTTCCTGTGAAGTCGAAACGGGCTCTGTGGACAGACAGCAGGAGGCGAGAGAAAGCCCGTCATTCGCGGTCCTCTTTGGCCTCCACTTTTTAACTAATAACAACGGTAAGACGGAAACAAACACGCACGTGTCTGCTAGCTAGCTGGCTAGTTAGCGCGCAGGTAAACAAGCAGAAACAAAAACACCGTGAGCGCTCGTTTTGTTGGTTACGTTCTCCCGCCGAGGGGGAGGGGAGGGGCGGGGGGGAGCAGCGGCAGACGGACCTAACCCAGTCTGCCGCCGCTGCTGTCTTTCTGTCTGGGACATCGCTCCCTTCTCCGCAGAAGTGCCTTTCCCGGGCGGCCCCACTGCCGACCGCTGCTCCGAGGCCCCTATCCGCCCCCTTCCCCTCTGATCTGGGAGCTGTAAATAATAGTGAGTATAAAAGAAACCGAGCAACATGGCTGACGCTGGCCCTGCAGAACCTGCTTGGTCGTTTTTGGCAGTGTAGATGATGACTGTATATTTCTTATGTTATACATATTTCTGATACATAGAACAGGTTAGCTCGATGCTGATCTCTCCCTTCTAGAAAATAAAGGAAGAGGTGTTGCAGCTCCTGCTGTATTTTGAAGTCAGGCTCAGGTTTTGCTGCATTGTCTCAGTCAAATGCTGCCAATAAAATAACTGGTTTTGCATGCTATTGGAAGCTGATTTGAATCCTTCAGTCTGATGAAGACTACGCCCCCTATGCCAGCTTGAAACCAAATCAAAGCAAAAGGTCACCTGGAGACTGGTCCTCCAGGTGAAACTGCTGCTTACCTGCGGGCGCTCACCTCACCGAGCATGAAAGCAGAATTAGATTAGAGTCAGTGTGAATGAATTTGTGCTTTTTTTGGCCATTTTTGTTTTGTTACCACCCCAATAGATGCTGCTTCTGTATGTAACCTGTGCTTTTTATGGCTTACTGGTTAAATAAAGGTTACGCTGACTTTCTGCACCATGTGTCAGAAATTGGTATTTCATTAATGTATGCAAGGTTTTAGGTTCTTTTAATATGAAGCAGGCTCAGTTAGGGATCTGTTGTTCACTTACAATTAATTATTGTATGTTTTGTGTCTTTTTTTGACGAGTTCTTGGCGAGTTAACCTCCCTGTCTCACTCCCGCTGTTCATCTTCTCTGATGTGCTTTTGCACTAGTGAGCCAGTCACTGCAGCACCTTCTTCTTCTTTTCCTACTTGATGTCAGATTGCAGCCATCCTTATGCAAGCATCAATCTCCAGGGCTGAAAAATGAAGCTGCAGTTCCTCTAATGTCCCCTTGAGGCTGGCTCCAGCTGTGTCCCCACAGACCCCCACTTTAAATGGAAATAAACCTGGTGCAGAACACAGTTTTGATACATTATGCAGTCAGATATGATAAAATACATCACTGTTGTTCAGTTTTCCTAGCAGTAATTCTAACCATCATAGTGCCACACAGACCCACCAGTCAGAGGCCGTGCCCCTAAGTTTAAATCTCGGCAAAATCAAAACAGATGAGATATATAAACAGTCACCCACCGTGCAGTAGAGACCAAAACTGTTGTTTTTTCCTGTACCAGGCTGTAAATGTTTATTTCTGCTGGAGTCTGTGAGGTCTGACTCACTCTTGGAAACGGCCTCAAGTGGGCATCAGAGGAACTGCAGGTTTGGGCACCTCAGCCTTGAGGTGGCTGCTTGAATATCTCATTGTTACCGCAGTGAAACCCGAGAGAGGAACTGTAGCCTTCAACATGAGCTGCCAGAGGTCGGTGATGATAGAGCGCAGATTCAGTCATACAGGTGACTCTGTGGGCCGTATTTATAAAAGAAAACAAAAACAAATGAAGCACATGGATAAATTACGTAACGCTCTCATGGAGCTCAGTGGCTATGACCGTAATAATACCGCTATAAAACTGACTATGGTGTCATTTACCTTTGGGATGGTGCTAATGCATGGAAACGCCAGAACACCGAGCCTGCCAGAAACCTTTTTGGGGTTCAGTGTTGCACACGTTAGGGAAGCTCGGTTTATTTTACTTGCTGAATCACGACCTTGAAGAACAGTTTGGGCAGTGCTGGGACTTGATGTAATCCAGATGTTTTGGGAAGTGAAACGACCCCAAAATTCCTCCACAGATTTTTCTAGTCTGGGTTTCTATACTGTACCGCTGCAGAGTGCACGAGTACTCATATTACACTCTTTGAGGAGACAGATCTGTTCACACAGTTGCATTCTGGGGGATGTGGACCTCTTTCAGGTCCCCGTGATGTCAGATGGTAAATTTTTACAGGTTAAAGGTTAAGCACAGGATTGTTGTCCGTCAGGACGGCGTAATTCTCCAGGAAATGAAGCCAAGGGAGCTATAAGTTGGAGTGGATGACGCTGACTCGTTGCTGTCCAGATTTCCTCTTCCCCTCAAGACGGCAGATGACTAATCCTGTGTTGCTCCAGGCAACGAGAGGAAAATCACCACCAGCTGCAGCCGAGCACTGCAGCGCGTCGCTGGTGTTTCTGGTGGGTTAGTCTCCTCTGCAGGTGAGCAGGAGCGTGTGTGGACATCTGCTCTGCTGATGAAGCCAGCAGAAAACCTCTTTTTGTTCTTGCTGGTTCTGCTGTCCAATAGCCAAATTTTTGCTCTCTGATTGTGAAAGCAATCAGTAATGACAGGAATAAAGGAAATTTATAGCCTCTGAGGCCGGTTTTGCACAGATAGTTTGACTGTGGGTCATTTAAGACAAATACAATTCCTCTACATGCTTTTCCCCCCAATAAAAATACAGAGTGACCACATCCAGCTGCTTACCTCAGTAGGAAATGGGGAAGCTTAAAGAGTAAGTGACTGGTGATGTCAGCAGTCAGATTCTGGCAGTTTCACATTAGCATTAACGATGTGTTATCATAGATGGTAACTTATGGCAAAGTCGCTTCAACTGTTCACCTTAAAGCAGGGAAAGGTTCATTTAGGACCGCCCGCTCTGCGTCACTAACGGTTATTTTGTAAGTCGTGGCTACAAGTTGCTGAACTTCATTGACATCCTGCAGTCTTTGGTCACTGCATTGCTGCCAGTCTCTTCCTGTCTGGACGTCCCTTAAAAAGCTTGCAGAATCAGCCAGTCTTTGTGTTTGTGAAGCGTGCAGTGGAATGATACACAAACGTGAGCCCGATCTAACTGTACAGTATGCTTCAAAATGTCTTAGTAAAATGAGTCTCTAGTCTTCAGTTGGGTTCGGTCTTCAAACTTGGATGTGCTACAATCTCTCGCTAGTTTTAGTTTTAGACCATCAGAGTGATGACATCATCATTTCCCCTCTGAAGGCCTGTTTGAGGTTTAAGACTTGGTTTTAGGATTAAGGTTAAGATTAGGTTGATGTTGATGTCAGTAAATGTCCTGACAGCGAGAGGCTGTGTGCATGTATGACCCTCCCCTACAAACGGAGTGGAGCAGCAGTCGCTTTAGAGGGAAACACTGGCAACAACTTTCAGCCAAACAACCTCGAACTTTGCAATGCACTCACTCGGGTCCCCGGCAGTTCACCCCTCAAGTCTGAAGTAGTTTGGAAAAATGAAGATGGATGAAGGAGAATGAGATGGACGGGCGTTCAGAGATTTCTCACATTAGTAGTAGTGAAGTTCGGTCAGGTGGAGTCTCGAACATGTAGGAGTGGTTTGATGTCTCGAGAGCTGCAGGCAGCGTGCGGTCAGAGGGTCAGATGTGATACATAACACCCTGCCTACAGATAAATAATACACTGCAGGCCTTCCTCACAGGCTCCACTGATCAATAATTGAAGTCTCATGTTGAGGACATGAAACCATCTCTGTTGCTCCTCTTCCATTTTCTCCAGCGTGAGATAGAAGATGCAGCGAGGCCTGTTGCCAGTTAGGATAACGTGTGTGTGTCATATTGAAGGGAAGCTCTGGTAGTGCGCGTGTAGAGGTAGGCCATTATTTTTAATTACTGATATAATCGGTTTCCACCTCATTTAGCGGATGAATGAACACTTGTGTTCACAGATATCGGCTGAAGATTTCGTGATCTTTCATCATCCTGAAGTGTTTGACAGTCAGGCTGTGCTCCGTGTCTAATTGAGTGTAACCACTGGCTGGTTGTTCTGTCATAAAACTGAGCTGATGTGCTGGTTGAAGCTCCAGTCTGATAAATAAGACAGAAAATAAAGCGGTTTGATAAATATTGCAGCGTGATTACTTGGGTTGGCTGATAGATTAATTCAAGGTTAAGGTAGACCTAGACCTTTAGTGAGTTTGGGTACTTGCTTTCTTTGCTCCTGAGACCTGTTTGGGGGGGTTCCCATTAAGGACATCTGAGGCCGTATGGAGATTGAGCTCAGTCATTCACGAGGAGCGCCTCCACATCAGCCAGATGAGGTGGTTCAGTCGCCTGACCAGGATGCCCCCTAGGTGAGGCGTTACAGGGATGTCCAACCATGAAGTGAATATCTGTCCGTTGGCCTTGGAGCGCCTCGATATCCTCCCAGGAAACTGGAGGTGGAGGCCACTGACAGGAATGTCTGCTTAGATTGTGTCCTCTGCAACCCGGTCCCAGATAAGCGATGGATGGATGGTTTGTGCGCTTTAGTTTTTATATGAATATATAAAAATCTTGGCTAGGGCCCTCTGAAAGGGTTCAAGGTTCAGGAGTCCCATCTCCTGGTTAAATAGAAGTGAAACAGAAATAAAGTTAAAAAAAAGAGGCTGCAGATGGAAAATTGATCAAATGCCTTCACCGTCGTGAGAGATGGGGGGGGGTGTTGCCCCTGCAGGAACAGTGACAGGGTGGTTATTCAGCCACACCTCGTGGTCATCATCATGTGATCCCAGTATGGAGCTTTATTATGTCACAATAAAGTCATAAATAAGACATTTGGAGTTATTTTACAGACTGAGTTAATGTGAAAGCTGGAGAGAATTAATTGTTGCTGAATAATTGATCAGTGAAATGATTTCTGTCGCAGGTTTGAGTCTCTTTCGTCCAAGAAGCTCGAGGAAACCGTCCTGAAAACCGACCTGCTGAACCTCTCATCAGCTCTGCTGAAGACTGGGTAACTGCTGCTCATCCTCCTTAACGGTCTTAGTCTGTCTCTACATTTAGACAAAGTCAGTGCAGTGATAACTGTAACAGTAATTGGTCGATGGTAGGTGATGATGCACATACAGTCATGTGTAAAAGAAGGACTCTGTGCAGCTTCAGCAGCTTGCAGAACCTCCTTTAGCAGCTTTGTCCGTCTCTCACATCATCGCGGAGGAGCTTCGTCCCACTCTTCTTCCGCCGCGTTGCTTCGGCTCATTGAGGTTT